>PVKU01007475.1:8472-87017 GCA_004027475.1 Anoura caudifer
TTTTTTTTTTTTTTTTTTTTTTTTTTTTTTTTTTTTTTTTTTTTTTTTTTTTTTTTTTTTCTTTTTTTTTTTTTTTTTTTTTTTTTTTTCTTTTTTTTTTTTTTTTTTTTTTTTTTTTTTTTTTTTTTTTTTTTTTTTTTTTTTTTTGGAGTTTTGGTCTATTCTTTCATTTAGGCCATATTTCTTTATCTTGGCGCACCTGTTATGTTGTAAGGGGTGGAGCCTTAGGTATTTGACAGGGTGGGGAAACCCTCTTTGCTGCATAGTAGCACTCTCTGTGGGGGAGGTGTCAGTGAAGGAAAAATGCTTCTGGCTGGCTCCTCTCCAGCCCCACTTTCCAACCAATTCTCCTATGAGACTGGGAATTTCTCCCACCTTTGCAATCCCCACACTATTGTACAGCTAGAGGTTTTGAGACTGTAGTTTCCTGATCTGCCAGCCCCACCTTGCCTGCATGGTCTGCTGCCTTGCCACAGGTCCCCTCTGCCAGGCTGCCCCTCTCCCCTCCTCCTACTGGTCTGGATGAATGTTTCTTTAACTCCTTGGTTGTCAGAGTTCCATGCAGTTAGATATTCTGGCAGTTCTGATTGTTTATTGTTTTTAAATTGGCTGTTATCCTTCTTTTGGTTGTGTGAGGAAGTGAAGCATTTCTACCTACACCTCCATCTTGGCCGGAGGTCTAGATGAGCACTTCTTGCATGCAATAAGCATACAATTAGGTTATTTAAATATTTCCTTATATGGAATGCCTGTAAAAACCTTCCTTTCTTTTTTCTATTGGATTTTATGACCCTTCCTTATTATTTATAAGAATGATTTAAGATAGTTTGGATATAAATATTTTGTTAGATGTATGAATTATAAATATCATTTTTTCTTTTGTGGATTGACCTTTAACTTCAGTGCTATAAATGAATATACATTCTTAATTTTATATAATCCAATTTATCATTTTTAATTTTATGGCTTTTGTTCATCATGCCTTGTTTCAGAACCATTTGCCTGTTTGTATATAAAGTTATTGTGCTCTGTTTGCCACTAAAAGCTTTATAGCATCACCTTTTATATTTAGATCTATATCACACTGGTGTCAATTTTTGTATAAGATTAAAGTCAAGATTTGCTTTTTTCCAGTGGATTACAGTTGACTTAGTACTATTTACTAAGAAGACTATCCTTCTTCCAGTGTACTGTATTGTGCCTTTAAGATAAATCAGATAAATATATTAATGCCACATATTATACATAAATGTATGTACATATGTGTATGTATACATATATACACTTATACATATGTATGCATACGTACATATATGAGTATGTATACATACACATATTTAAAATAATGAACTCTGTTATCTTCTGTTGGTTAGTTGTCTATCTATACCAGGCACATAGTCTTCACTGCTATATAACATAACAGCTGGTGGAGAAATCATCCAGCTTTGGTCTTCTTCAAATTTGCCTTGATTGTAATTGACCTCTACTTTTCTATACAAATTTTAGAATTATATTTTGAATTTCAATGTAAATATCCTGCAAGGATATTAATTAGTATGCATTGAATACAAATATTATTTAATTAATTTACCATTAAGATTTTCAATGAATGAACATGATTATACTTTCATTATTTGTTTATCTCATTTTATAATTTTCAGTATATAGATTTGGTTAATTTTTAAGCTTATATTTGATGCCTAAAGGATCCCATCAAATAGTCCTTTATGAATTGAATTTTTGCATTGTTGTAAAAAGCAAGTAAACAAATCAACAATCTATGATCTAGGTACAAGAATTGAATTTTAGTTGCAGCTTACCTCCCAAATTGCAAGCAAGTAATACATATTTGTTCTCAACTATACAACTAATCAAATCTGAAATCTTATTTAGATCTCTTTCTGATTCTGAATCTACAAAAATGGAAAGTTTATATAAAGCTTGGAAGATGCATAGATGCTGTTTTCTGAAGTATAGAAATATGAAAATACCTCTTACTCTAAAAGGAGGACTATATTAGGTGCACGTCACTCCAGGTCATCCAGGTTGCCTTATTCATTCTGAACATGGCAGAAGTAGATGGATGCCAGAGTTCAACAGTAAAATAACATGTGGTTTCAGTGGTCTCATTAACTCCCCATTCACCCAGTCCACACCTGACAGACGGGGGGCATGGCCTTATGGAAGTGTATTATTTGGCAATGTATTGTTACTGAAGTGTATTACAGGATTCAACTTTACCGGAGGAGGCATTTGTTGGTTAAATGTATTAAGATAATTATTTTTACTGTGATACAAAGGTTTTAAGCTAAAGATTGAGGTTAGGAAATAGTTTAATTTGTCAGTTTCACATTTTGATACCATTTTATCTGCAATGTAGGACTTCCTCTAAACCACTCTGAGAAAGATATTCTTTAAATAAAACTGGCAAACAAATCTCATGACCAGCGATGAGACTAAATGCACATAATTATTTTGTGCTGTTTTAAGTAATGCACTTTATGGTGGTACATATGAGCAGTCATTGACGTTCCCAGTGCTAATAAATAGTGACATAGTCACGTGCTGCTTTTTGAAATCCCTGCCATGCCTCTGTGTGGAGATGAAGTGCATGGTGGTTATGAGAAGCACAATCAACGTGGCAAAACCAGGCTGCCCAACTGCTGGGTGATCCACCAGGATGACTTTTTCAAGTGCCCGGACCAAGTCGCAGTTGGGGAGGATGGCTTAAGCAGGGGCAGCTGCTGGAGTCCCCGGACATGGAGGCCAAGCTGAGCAGGGCGCGGGCCTGGGCCAGCAGCCCCTGGACCATGCCCACAGGGTCAGCGTCCACCTGGCACCTTGGACACCCACACCCTCATTGAGGAAAGCTTCCTGCCTTACCGCTACACACCCCATGGACTACACAGCCGACTGTACTTCCTAACCGTCCCCTACAAAGAGTGCAAGCAGAGGAGGAGTACTGGAAGCTACAAGGTGGGGGAGCACATATGATGCCGCCATAGTATGGCCAGGCTGGCGGGTCCCAACAGGACACTGTATGACCAGTTCCCTTTGTGGACATCTGTACATATGAGAGTGGAGACCCACTCACAGCTCAGCAACTCAGGGTTCCCAGATCCCACCCCAAGGGGCATCTGTAACCTCACAGCAGCTTAACCATTAAACTAGATCCTCTTTTTTTTTAAACAAACAAACAAACAAATCCCAAAACCCATACTAGAAATGGGCATGTGACCCAATACTAGCCAATGGAATATAAGGAGATATTTATCAGGGGACCTTCTGGAATGTTTTACTTCCTAATAAAAGTATAGAGACAGAGGCTAGCCACTCACCTACCCTTTTTTCACACCTTAAAAGACACTGTGTTGCTTGGACTTGTACTAGCCATGTTGCAACCATGAGGCAATGTGCTTAAGGATGAAAATTCAACAGGAGAAGTGGCAAAGTGGAGGAGTGGAAAGTTATTGGGATCTTGAATCCTTAAGGAGATGAACCAATGTTAACACTACTTACCTCCATATTTCTTCTAATGCAAGGAAAAATAAACGCATGTTTCTTTAAGCCATGTGTTATTATGGGTAAAAGCTTCCCTACCAAACAAAACTCGTATTATCAGGCTGTAGATTATTCATCCTCTTCATTGGTCATGTGTTCACTGACATAGATTAGACTATGCAAGAAACAGCCTGCCCTTTAAGTCATTCTGTAAGCTTCAAGATCTCAATGTCTGGATATTCACATACACCTCATAACGCATCTTTCTAATGGTAAAAACATTTCAAAAAATATCTGCTGAATAATTTTCCTTAAACCATAGTGCTAAGATCAGTTGAATGCAGCTCCTCTTTTTCTTAATTACCTCTTTTCACACCCAGTACCCACATGCATCCATATTTGCACATTTATGCTGCCATGTTTCATGATGGACTTAGCATCATTTTAAAGAAACTGTTTCCTATTCTCTATAACAAGCCTAATTCCAACAACCTTGTAATTCAGCCCTTTTCAGTGAAGACTTTTAGAATGAGTGTTATTAAGTCTTGAAAGTAGCTTCCTCTCTGTGGAAGGCATTACAGCTGCTATTGAGCAAATGGTTATTGGCAATAACGGGGTGGTCTAAAGAGGCAGCCACGGCAGGCATGTAGTAGCAAAGTGTCCATTTCATAGCAGGCGAACTTGTGGAGTAAGACTTAATGTAACTTAAATCATTTCAAGTAACACAAAGTATGAACTTGGGGCCTTCTGTGGATTTTTGAGCAGACTGTTCTAGTCACCTCCCCTATTTAACAGCTTTCTCTTTCAGATTTCTGAATTCATCTTAGAGCCATTTCTTTCCATTTCTTCAATGTCTACACTTTCCTCGTTCTCAAGAAAACAGGTTTCTTTATTGTCCTTGACACTCCAGCACAGCTCAGGACCAGAGTGTCTATTTTGTTGCTTAGGTAGGTGTTTAAGTCACTAAATCTTGTGACTGCTTTAAGCTATGTATGTCAGAAACCATGTTCCTGGTACCTCAGTTAAGTTTACTGGCCTCTGGTGAACCCCACATGCACTAAAAAAGGTGCTTGTTTTTTTTGGGGGGTGGGGATTTGTACTTATAGGTCTTCTCCTCTACCGTGTAAACCATTTACTAGCAAGAGGTTATGCTTTTCAGTTTCATAATGTGTTATAACTAACATGTCTTCACACAAGCAATTGTTTTCCTTTTCTCTCATGTGGGAGCCCCTGGTGACAGTCTCCACTAAAACAAACATAACTGCTGGGAAGAAAACAAAAGACGATCATCTGAATTGTAACTATTTTGACTTCCTGACTTACCAAAACACAGCTCTGCTAAGTCTGGTTTCCTGAATTCACAGGAGGCAAACAACATTGAAGTGGAATCTAAAGGGACAGAAACAAGGGCTCAGGGATAGATTTGTGTATGTGAGCAGCTTGCTTAAATCGAGGATCCTACCCACAGTCAGTGCATGCAAATGCACTAATATCCTACAGGCTGGTGAATTTCGATTGGCTGCAAAAGAGATGGGTCCTGCCCAATAACCTGGACTGCTTTTATTTTTGAAAGCATCAGTGGAGCTTTCCTCTGCATAGCATTCATCCCTCTCTAGTTTGTGACTCTGGATAAATTGTACACTGTCCTACTTTTGATGTCAAAAATTATATTTTAATCAAGCTTATATTTTTGGCCTTAAGTTACACATGGGTAGAGTTACACATTTTGGAGCATTAGGGGTTCCTTTTGTTTGTTTTGTTAGTTTTAAAAAATTATACTTGTTGGCATTGTTTTGAATTGAAATCCCAGCTTTTGAATTTTGGATAGTAAGTTACTACAGGGCCACAATCAAGACCTAGGTCTGCTTTTTCATTTCCACCTTCCTGGGCATCTGGTGACAAGACCTTGCATCAGTCTCTATCTATACCTGTAGGTCCCTGGCTGCTTGGCAGAGTGACAGAGCCACTCCTTGATAAGACCTGGAGGACAAAATGTGAGAGTCACAGCTGTAGGGATCTCTTTCAGTGTGTTCTGTGTCAAGTTCAAAACTGTGTTTCTGGCTTTTTATTTTCAGAGAATTTAATTAATATCCATAAGCGTGCTCTGTCTACCTGCTTTTATTTCTGAGCAGTTCTTGCCTAATGAACTTTTTAAAATAAAAGAACTTTGAATTTGGTCTCTAGAGATTAATGTTTTTAAAATAATGGTTTCTTAAAATAATGGTTTTAGGTTACTGTTCTACAGAGAATAGACCTTTTTTCCTCCCTAAGATTTCATGCATCAAAAGCATTACGTTGTCACATACATAGAACGTCCTGAGTGACACACAAAATAAGCTGCCTTTTTAAGAATTTGCAATTCAAAAATAGGTAAAACTGATGTTACTAGAAAAAATTCCAAATATAGTTTTTAAAAAATATTATGATGATTCCAGTAGGCCATCTCGATGAAGACAGGCACTGAATTTGCTTTTGCAATAACTCTGAGATAAAATTACTACCAGGCATTCCACAGACTCCAGTTAAGCCTCACCCACTGTCTTAACAATGCTCTTCCCAGCTAAAGGATCCAACCCAGGGTCATGTGCCACATTCTGCTGTCATATCTGTCTAGGCTCCTTTGATCTAGAGGAGGTTCCCAGTTCCTCATTGGAAACATTTTTAAGTTCACAGAGCAAAAATTTTGCACAACATCCCTCAACCTACTTTGATGTTTCACTATAAGATTCAGGCAACACCTCTTTGATGTGAAATTAAACAGTGAGTTTGTGACCATTTTATTTTTCCTAGCAGATAGAAATATATTTGATTTGTCCCATTACAGGTGATGTTAACTTTGATTATTTGATTTAAGTTGCTGATTGTTAGTTTCTCTACTGTAAAATTATTCTTTTTACATTTGAAATTAATGAGCATTTGGGGGAGATGCTTTGATTATGTAAATATTCCATTCTGTCAAACTTTTACCCACTAGGTCAAGCATCCATTGGCATTTTTGGTTACTAAATGATGAATTTTCCTGTACCCTATCATTTTTCCTACATTTCTTAGTTGGTGCTCCATTACAAACAAAAGCTTTTCCCCTTGCCATGCATTTAGTCATCCATTCATTTAAATCAACATGGACTCATTGGTTCTCACTCTACTAAATAGGTTGTAGTCTGCTGTCATCACTATTTATTTTGATGTCCAAATTATCTCATATTTGGCCAGTGCATGGCCAAACTTTAATGTAGTTCTGTGTCTTCTTGACATGCCTTATCAATTCTTAAGATGTTACAGGTTCACATTGCACTTTACATTTCGTTCTTCCAGAAACCTTAGTTTCCTTTCAATGTTGAATTACATGTAGAAACCTATATTTAGGAACTAGATGTATTTATTGCTATTGGGATATTGCTGTTCCAATGCCCTGTCAGGGGACAAAATTTGGGTCCATGCATACAAATTTTTATGTATATTCACACCAACAGACTCACATTTTCATCTGTCTATCTATCTGTCTATCCATCTATCTACCTATCATCTTTAGAACTTTAACAATGATATAACCAATGCAATCCAACAGTATAGGATTCATTTTCCATTTCACCTTTTCAGGTACTCATATTTATTCCTCCTGTAACAAATAAAATAATGGAAATCTGTTTCCATTATCTTAAATTTCTCTGAATGCACTTTAGCACCTGTCTCGGCTGCCATTGATGCTGTGTGCTGTCATGAAGACCAGATCTTCACCACACTCAGTTCCAGAGCTGATCTCATTGCTGCAGCACACCCTGTGTGGATCCCTCTTCACTCCCACAACATCTGACATCCCCTCCCAGGCTCTTGTTTTGTCCATCACCATTGCCATCACCCTCCCAATTGGGAAGCCCTCCTCAAACACTTGGGATCCAGCAGTCCATGCTGGGCTATCATCATTGTTGCCACATACGTCATCTTCATTCTCTTCAGGCTCCAGCACCAGGCCAGGCTTCCCTCCTAGGGATATGCTCTTAATAGCTTATGGATTTACTAATGCAGGGAGGAAGGGAAGCAGGCAGAAGGAAGGGACACAAGGTGAGAGGAAGAAAAGAATTTTACAGAATCAAGACAGTCAGGAATCATAGGTTTTTAGGAAAGTGTTTTCATATTTTTTAATGGTTCATTTTGGGGGAGTTTCTCTGAATTTTTTCTACTCAATATCTTTGTTTAAATGTTGTTGTTTTTTATTCTCTTTTCTATGTGTTTGTTAGAATATACTGAGTCTATTTATGGTGGGCTGCCATGTTACAGGATGATGTTTTTGGACATTCCCCTGTGAGTTGGAAAATTAAGCACATTTTCTGTTTTCATTGTATAAAATTGATAAACAGCTATAAGATTTCATATATTTTTTCTTTTTTTAAAAGATTTTATTTATTTTTAGAGAGATGGGAAGGGAGGAAGAAAGAGAGGAAGAGAAACATCAATATGTGATTGCCTCTCTCACACCCTGCACCAGGGACCTGGTCTGCAACCCAGGCATGCACCCTGACTGGGAATTAAATTGGTGACCTTTTGGTTTGCAGGCCAGTGCTCAGTCCACTGAGCCACACCAGCCAGGGCAGATTTCATATATTTTCATGATATTCAGATTTTCTTATCTACTTTCTACTATATTTGTAAAAACTTAGAAGAATTTATCAAAGTCTTATATATCAATTCTGTTCTGATTTCAATTTCCCTTTATACTCAAGCAGTTCATTTATATATTATATATTGTGACAATATTATTTATATTTTGTTGTTATATTTTTAGCATGTAAATATCCACATATATAGTGTATATAGTTTACTTCTGTTAATCTCATTTTTACATATAAAGCACATAGAGTTAACTTCTGTTAATCTTATTATTATTTTTAAAACATTACAAATGGCTTAAAATTTTATTGCTGACTTTGATTTGTTAAGATTGTGCTAAATATTTTTGCATTCATAGTCATGAGCAATATTTTTGTCACTTTTGAGAGAGTAATACCTTTGTCAGGTTTTGGTAGTAGATTTATGCTAGTTTCCATTTTCTGACAGAGTTTGCATATTGCTGATATTCTTCATTTATTAAATGCTTAATAGAATTCACCAGTAAAATCATCCATGCTTGGAGTTTTATTTGTGGAAAAAAATGTGTAACAAATTCAAAATTCAATTTTTCTAATAGGCAGAGGAGTATTCAGATTTTCTGTTTGATCTTGTATCAATTCTGGTAAGTTGTAGTTTATAAAGAATTGTCTATTTTATGTAAGTTTTAAAATTTGTTGCTTTGGGGTTCTCTAAGTTTCTTGAATCTTTCAATTTGTCTCTTCACTACAATTGTGGAACTATTTTCAAATACATTTTCTGTATGATTATTTCTCTTTTCTCCAGCTGGGCATCTGAGTCCATCTGTGCTGTGTGCTTTGATATTGTCCCCACAGGTTGTTTTTCTCCATTTCTTTTTTTATTCATATTGAATCACTTTTATTAATCTATGTTCAAATTCACGGATTCTTTTCTCTTCAATTTTCTTTGTATTGCTAAACCCATCTTGTGAATTTTTAATTTCAGATATTACATTTTTTTATTTCTAGAATTTTCATTATATATATGTCTATTTCTAACTTAAAATCTTATCTCTATTTACTGTGAACAAATTCTTCTTTACATGATAGCTCCTTTTAAATCCTGGCTGCTGATTCCAACAACTAGATTGTTTAGGCCTTAGTCTTTTCTTTCAAGACTTGTTAAAATTTACCTGAATATTGTATATTGAGTAATTTCAGACCAAATCCTAGACATTGTGAATGTTTTATGGTGAAGATTCTGGGTTGTGCAATGTTTTTGGAAAAAGAGTTTTTAGGATCAATTCTTCAGAGAGATTTTGTTGCTATTTCAGAAAGCTATTAACTTCACTCAGTTCAAAATTGCACCCACTGTCTCTTGGGCAGCAGCTCAGCTCTCATTTGGATCGCTTTGTGAATGCCTATGTATGCATGGTTCAGGTTCAGCCAGGGACTTGAGCAGAGTTATATACAAAATTGGTGACGGCCCCTTTCCAACTTTCTGTATTCCAGGATTTTCCTTTCACTTTCCAGTGGCTCTCCTCTTATTTGTAAGATCATAAAGATGGAATTTTCTACCAGAGTTTTAGCTTTCCAATGTAGTACCTGTGCTTAAATTGAAAGTTTTAAAAGTGGGAACCCTATTAACACTAGAAGCTAAAGCCTAACTTCATTGTATCTCATCATTTAATGCTGATTGATAGAAGTCTGCAAATATCCTACATATTTTCCTATGCATGTAGCTTCTGTCTAGGTTTCTTAAGGTTCTTTCTTTGGACTTACATTTGTTAAATTCATCAGTATATATCTAAGTATCATATTTTATTATTTTTCTGGATTATGATGAGCCATTTCAATCTTAATCAGGAAAGTTATCTTGTATGATATGTCTAAACATGTATTTTTTTGTTTCACTATTTGCATTTGTATACCTAACAGTACCTGTCCAATATCATTCATGTCTGTATTTTGTTATGTTCTTTGGGAGATTTCTCTTTAACAGATGTTGTATATTTGTTTTTGTATGTATGGTTATATATAAAATAATTATATATACATATATAATTATGTACAAGATGTGGCAAAAATAGGCCTACAGTTGTATGAGAGAGTTTATTCTTATATTATTTATCAATTCTTATATTATTTTCTATACAAACAACTATAAACCTACTTTTGCCCTACTCTGTATATAAAAATTTGCTCTTATTCCTAGAATTTTTAAAGCCATATTTTGCATAACAGTTTTGCATAAGGTCTATGTTTATTTCTTTATTTTTTAGTCTTTCTCTCTTCCTAATCCCCAGTTAGCATGGCAGGTGCTTAATACATTTTTGTTGTTAAATAAAGAATCCAAATTTTAATACAGTTACCTAATGTTTCTTACACTTTGTAGTATGAGGCTAAAACCATTGTCTGGGTTCATTGTTGCTCCTGTATATTCTTTTTCTTTTTCGTTGTTTCTTTTCATTTCAAAAGGAATGAAAAGAAAGGAAGAAAAGGAAATTATAAATGGAAATAAACAAGGTTTTATAAAAGGAAATTGTGAATCCACACATATATCATAATTTTCCCCCCACATGGTGCTTTTCTGTTTTCCTTAGAGCATCTTAATCTAGATGGTTAACAGTTTAGGTCTGACAAATATTCAAGCATTATTATATTTCTTTATTTAATAAGATTATTTTAAAGTGGTTAGTTATTTTTGAAAATATCTCTTGCATGGTACTTATTAGTATCTTCCAAGATACAATTACAATGAATACCCAAATATTCATCTCCCATTGACCCTTGTACCAGAGCATAAGAAACGGATGTGTCCTGTAGCCTTAAGTAATTATTCCTGCTTAATGTTCATACTGTATTGCTTTTGAAGGAAGTTTCTTCTGTTATCTATGCCACATTTCCAACTGAGAACACCCCTTAAGCAGGTTGTTTGAAAAGTATGTTCCTACAAAAATCTCCTAAGAAGCAAAGGATAAGTTATAAGATTATATAGAAAAATTGGAGGATCTGGTAAATATAAATTTCATGTTTTTAAGTTCTTAGAATTGATTGAGAAATAAATAGCATTTAAGCCTGATGTGTGAAATATTGTCTTCAGAGGATAATCATATAAATAAGGTCACACACATAAATAATTTACTACAATTTAATATTTTTTGTAAAAAGTTTTATCAAAATAAATATTTTGCTTTGTTTAGATAAAAAAGGGAAAATGTCTTGGTGACAGTAAAACAAAACAAAACAAAATTATAAGCCATGTAAATAAATAAGTTAATTTAAGTGCTTATATGCTTTGCTCTGTTAAATGAACCAGTTAAAGGTGGCACATTTGGTTGCAATATTTTTATAAATATGTTTTATAAAGTCATACAGATTTCAGTTTACTTTTGTCTACTTGTAGTAGAACTTAATAAGGCCGATAACTCACATTTTACCAGTTTAATTTATTTAAATTTGATTTTGCTTTTAAATTTTACATTAAGATTGCCTTTAAAAGAAAATCCTATGAACAAAAGCTCTGTCTTTTGTTTTCACACATGTTGAGTATGTAAGCCTCTATAGTCCAAGCATGAAGAGCATTGTCTGTGCATTTCAACACCCTTTCCTCCCTTTCTGCTATACCAGTTTAGAGCTCACCACTGACCAGGCTTTCCATTCTAGACCAGTGTCTTCAAAATGCGTGGTGAAAATTAAAGGCTCACATCTCATTTCTTCAGGGCCTGCAGATGGACCTTCCAGAGCAAAAATATGTGCTCCAGTGCCCTAGACTTAATTTCTATTGTCCTTTTATTTTTTCGGGTACTTTTTTTTTCTCACCTAGCCCTTATTCCTCTACTACTACTGTCACAATCAAACCCCTTTTTCTTACATCAGTGGATATCAAATCAGTCATTTGCCACTTGATTTGAATAATATAACTAGAGTAGTTTTTTAAAATTATTTTAAGTATATTTGCATTTAAGCTTTATGTGGTATAGAAATAGGTCTCTTTATTGAAATAATTATAGGTATCAAGAAGAAAGGATTTTTCTTCTTATTTTTTCTTACTCTTTTCTTTCATTTGGTTTTCAAGAGAGGAGAGGCAATCAGCATCCTGGAGGTTATGCTATTGTAGGTGGTCACCTTGATATTTTTAAATTTTATATCTCAAAAGCCAAAGCATGCTAATGTAATATAAGAGACTGTTTTAATTTAACCTTTCTGGAGCAAGTATTGCTATTTTCACATGTTAGTGAGAGTATCTAATCAAGTTTGCAAAAGAAATAATGACATAATAAACTGCTAAAGAAAAAGTAGAGATGTTGTTTTGGAGAGATTTTTTTGAAGACCTCAAGTGACATGGTAATCATAGTTTTACAATTATTTGTTTTATCTGTCTCTTCCCAGTAATCTTCAGTCTTACCCTTTCCCAAAACTTAACATGATGTCATACCTATACACATTTTAGAAATCATATTGGGATCAGAGGAAAGATGGTGGCATGGTAGGAGGGAGCAGATTCCACTTCCCTCTACACATGGGAGAAAAACCTAGCCGATCTATGGAGGAACACAGCAAACAGCCAACAGTACTGCAGCATATATGAAAATAGGAGGTCAAAAATTGTAGCAGACATTGAAAAAACAGATGGTAAGGAGAGTACTTCAGGACAATAAGGGCCCAGGGATCAGTGTAGAGACCAGGGCAGCTGCTGCCCCAGGCCTGTCGCTTGCCAGGTCTGCCACAGGGCTCTAGGGAGGGAAGTAGGTCAACCACTCCCTCCCCAGCCAAACAAGGTTTGAGCAGCACGGGGAGAGACCTGGTTGCTTGAAGTTGCAGAGAGGGGAGTAAGGACTGAGTGGAAAACACACAGGGAATGTGAGCACCCATTCATAGCCCTGGAAGGAGTACACAACCGAACCCTGACCAGAGGTGGCCTGGCTGCACGTCCACAACTGGAGGAGGGGGCTTTGTGAAAGACCCGGAGCCCATGCCTATGAACCCGGGTGAGACAAAAAAAACTGGAACTATGAAAAAACCACAGTTGGACACAAAGAGGGGGCATCCCAACAACTGAGACAGTGAGACAAATTTCACTTTGCTATTACAGAGAGCCTGCTAGCTATTGCATATTTGTATTATTATTTTTCATTATCCTTACATCTTTTATTTGAATAGAATTTTTGTATTCCTCTTCTTTCTGTTTAGTCTTCTTTGCTTGGCTGGTTGTATTGTATTGTTTGACAGGTTTCCCCTGTTCTCTCATCCATAGTGTATTCCTAACTTACTGTTCTTCACTCCACTTGTGTTTCATGAGCACACTACTCAAGGTCCTATACTCCCTATTCTTGTTATCTAGACCTCATAGATTCTGTCATATGATTGTTGCTCTAATAGTATTGTAAATAATAGCTGTTCCAAACAATTATAAATACTACAAAACACCCTTCCCAGATCTTAGCCCACTTCATGGTTCCCTGAACTCTATGACTACAGTGGTTAACTCTATTTTCTCACACACTACACCCATTTACTGTCCTTTACTCTCACCTTACCTCAGAATCTGTTTTCCCACAACCTCACTGCTTTTTAGATCCAATTCACAATCCTTCCCTCCCCAACAAGAGTCTTACCTTCTTTCCATCCTTTCTAAAAAGTGGCTAGTTAGGCGGCAGAACACAGTTAACACTATACATAGCCAAATGATCTCCTATCCCTTCTGTACTGGTTGTTACTGTAAATATCATAGAATATTCTCTTGCTGTCCTAAACCATTTTGCCTTACCCTCCAACTGATCACAAAAAAAGAATAGGTGGAAGCTGTGAACCAGGATACCCGAAGGAGACAGCACCACTGAATCTCATAGGCATTCTACCACAGAAGTTCACACCATAAACCCAGGGAGCCAGAACAGATCAATTTAAGAAACTGAGGCTAACAAGAATAGTCTCACAAACAATGGGAAAACAAAGAAACAATCCCCAAATGAAAGGAAAGGAGGAAGCCCCAGAAAGAATGCTAAATGAAAAAAAGGCAACTCAACTATCAGATATTGAGTTCAAAGCAATAGTTGTCAGGAAGCTCAGTGAGCTCACAGCAAATTACCAGAAAAAACAAGGAAACTACAATGAACTCATTGCAAACCATATCAACATGAAAAAGGAAATAGAAACTATTAACAAGGGGCAAGAGGAAATGAAGAACACAATATCTGAACTGAAGAACAGTAGAAGGAATCAAAAGCAGAATTGATGAAGCAGAAGAACAGATCAGTGAGCTGGAGGACAAAGTAGGAAAAACACCCAGAAAGAGCAAGAAAAGGAAAAGAAGCTCAGAAAGAATGAAGAGGGATTAAGAGAAATGCAAGACAATATGAAATGTAATAATATCTGTATAATACGGACACCAGAAGGAGAACAAGAAGAGCAAGGGATAGAAAACCTATTTGAAAAGTAATGATGGAAAACTTCCCTAATTTGAGGAGAGAAAAAGTCACACAAATCCAGAAAACACAGAGGGTCCCAATCAAGAGGAACCCAAGGAGGCCCACCTCAAGACACATGATAATTAAAATGGCAAAATTCCAACACAAAGAGAGAATGTTAAAGGCAGCAAGGGAAAAACAGGAAGTAACATACAAGGGAGCCCTAATAAGGTTAGCAGCAGATTTCTCAATGGAAACACTCCAAGCTGAAGAGAATGGCAAGAAACATTCCAAGTAATGAGAACCAAAGGCCTGCAACCAAGACTAATTTATCCAGCAAAGCTCTCAATCAGGATAGAAGGTCAAACAAGGAGATTCGCAGACAAAAGAAGTCTAAAAGAATATACCTCCACCAAACCAGTTCTGCAAGAGATGCTAAAGAGATTGCATTAAGAAAATGAAGGAAAAGAAGAGAGAGAGAGTGAGGACAACAGGTATGAAAATGGCAATGAATAAGTACCTATCAATAATACCCTTAAACATAAATGGATTACATGCTCCGATCAAAGGGCATAGAATAGCTGAATGAATAAGAAAGCATGACCCACACATATGCTGCCTACAAGAGACCCACCTCAGGACAAAAGATCTACACAGACTGAAAATGAAGGGCTGGAAACAAATTTTCCAAGCAAACAGACAGGGAAACAAAAAGCTGGGGTAGCAATACTCATATCAGTCAAAATAGACTTTAAAAGAAGGACCATAGAGAGAGACCCCTAAGGTCATTTCATAATACTCAAGGGAAGAATCCACCAAGAAGACATAAACATTGTAAATATATATGCACACAACATAGGAGCATCCAAATACATTAAAAAAGTCTTAGAGAACTACAAGAAACATATTGACAGCAACGCAATTGTAGTAGGAGATTTCAACACCCCACTGTCAAAAATGGACAGATCTTCCAAACAAAATATGAACAAAGATACTGTGGCATTGAACAATGCTCTACATGAGATGGATTTAATTGATATACATAGAGCCCTCCCTACCCAGGAAGCTAAATACACATTCTTTTCAAATGCACATGGAACATTTTCAAAGGTACACCACATGATAGGACATAAAACAAGCCTCAACAAATTCAAGAAAATTGAAATCGTACCAAGCATTTTCTCTGACCACAAGGGACTGAAACTAGAAACCCACCCCAAGGGGAAAACCCCAAACCCTCAAGATTGAATAGCATGCTTTTAAACAATGAATGGATCAAAAATGAAATTAGGGAAGAAATCAAAAAGTTTCTGGAAACAAATGAAAATGAACTCATAACAACCCAAAACTTATGGGACACAGCAAAGGCTGTCCTCAGAGGGAAGTTCATTGTGATATAGGCCTACCTGAAAAAGATAGAAACATTTCAAACAAACAACCTAACCCTACATCTACAAAAACTCAAGGAACAACAACAAAGACAGCCCAGAGCAAGTAGAAGAAAGGAAATAACCAAGATCACAGCAGAATTAAATGACATAGATACTAAAAGCACAATTCTAAGGATCAATGAATCCAGGAGCTGGTTCTTTGAAAAGATAAACAAAATTGACAAGCCTTTAAGCAGGCTCATCAAGAAAAATAGAGAGAGGACCCAAATAAACAGAAATAATCAGAAATGAAAGAGGAGAGATTACAACTGACACCACAGAAATACAAAGGATTGTAGGAAATTACTATGAAGAACTGTATGCTAAGAAATTTGAAAACCTAGATGAGATGGACAAGTTTCTAGCAAAATATAATCTTCCAAAACTCAATGAAGGAGAAGCAGAAAGCCTGAACAGACCAATAACAGCAGATGAAATTGAAGCAGTAATCAAAAACTTCCAATACACAAAACCCTTGGATTGGATGATTTCACAGGAGAATTCTACAAAGCATTTCAGGAAGAACTAACCCCTATCCTTCACAGACTACTCCAAAAAATTCAAAATGATGGAAGACTCCCAAACTCTTTTTATGAAGCCAGCATCATCCTAATCCCAAACCCAGATAAAGACACAACAAAGAATGAAAACTTCAGGCCAATATCGCTGATAAACATAGATGCTAAAATCCTCAACAAAATATTGGCAAACTGCATCCAAAAATACATTAAAAAGATCATAGAGCATGACCAAGTGGGATTTATCCCAGGGATGCAAGGATGATTCAATATTTGCAAATCAGTAAATGTAATACATCACATAGACAAAAGCAAAGACAAAAATCATATGATCATATCAATAGATGGGGAAAAAGCATTTGATAAGGTACAGTACCCATTTATGATAAAAGCACTCAGCAAAGTGGGAATAGAGGGAGCATTCCTCAACATAATAAAGGCCATATATGAGAGACATACAGCCAACATCATACTCAAAGGGCAAAAACTAAAATCTTTTCCACTAAGATCAGGAACAAGACAAGGTTGTCCACTTTCTCCGCTTCTATTCAATATAGTATTGCAACTCTTAGCCACAGCAATTAGACAAGAAAAGGAAATAAAGGACATCCAAATTGGAAAGGAGGAAAAAAACTATCATTATTTGCAGATGACATGATAGTGTACATAGAAAATCCTATAGACTCAGCTAAAAAACTGCTTGATCTAATAAATGAATTTGGACAAACAGTGGGATAGGAAGTCAATATCCAGAAATCAAAGGCATTTTTGTATACCAACAATGAAACAGCAGAAGCAGATATCAAGAAAAAAAAAAACCGTTCAACACAGGAAAAAGAAAAATAAAATACCTAAGAATAAACCTAACAAAGAAGGTAAAAGACCTGTATGCAGAAAACTACACAACACTGAAGAATGAAATCAAGGAAGACACAAACAAATGGAAACATATACCATGTTCATGGATCAGAAGAATTAACATCATCAAAATGTCCATACTACCCAAAGCAATTTACAGATTCAATGCAATACCTATTAAAGTACCAATGGCATATTTCACAGACATAGAACAAACCCTTCAAAAATTTATATGGAACCATAAAGGACCTGGAATAGCTGCTGCAATTTTGAGAAAGAAGAGTAAAGTAGGAGGGATCATAATACCTGATTCAAAACTGTATTACAAGGCCACTGTAATCAAAACAGCCTGGTACTGGCATAAAAACAGGCACACGGACCAGTGGAATAGAACAGGGAGCCCAGAAATAAACCCAAGCCTCTACATTCAATTAATATTTGACAAAGGGGCAGCAACATAAACTAGAGTAAAAATAGCTTCTTCAACAAGTGGTATTGGGAAAACTGGACAGCTCCATGCAAAAAAATGAAACTTGAGCACCAACTTACACCATACACAAAAATAAATTCAAGGTGGATAAAAGATATAAATATAAGCCATGACACCATTAAAGTCCTAGAGGAGAACATAGGCAGGAAAATCTCAAATATTTCACGCAGCAACATTTTTGCTGATATGTCCCCTAGAGCAATAGATATAAAGGAAGGAATGAACAAATGGGATCTCATCAAAATAAAAAGCTTCTGCATGGCTAAAAAAAAAAAAAAAGAGAACCAACTGTATGGGAAAACATATTTGCCAGTGATACCTCAGACAAGGGTTTAATCTCCAAAATATATAAAGAACTTACATGAATCCACTCTAAGAAGAAAAGCAACCCAATTAAAAAATGGGCAAAGAACTTGAACAGACACTTCTCCAAGGAGGACATACAGAGGATCCAGAGACACATGAAAAGATGCTCAATATCACTAGCTATCAGAGAGATGCAAATTAAAACCACAATGAGAGACCACTTCACAGTCAGAATGGCCATCATAAACAAAGCAACAAACAACAAGTGTTGGGGAGGTTGTGGAGAAAAGGGGACCCTAGTGCAATGTTGGTGGGATTGCAGACTCATACAACCACTATGGAAAGCAATATGGAATTTTCTCCGAAAACTGAAATTGGATCTACCTTTTGACCCAGCAATTCCACTGCTAGGATTATATCCTAAGAACCCTGAAACACCCATCCAAAAGAACCTATGCACCCCAATGTTCATAGCAGCACAATTTACAATAGCCAAGTATTGGAAGCAACCTAGGTGCCCATCAGTAAATGAATGGATCAAGAAACTATGGTACATTTACACAATGGAATTCTATACAGCAGAAAGAAAGAAGGAGCTCCTACCCTTCACGACAGCATGGATGGAACTGGAGAGCATTATGCTAAGCAAAATAAGCCAGACTGTGAAAGACAAATACCATATAATCTCACCTTTAACAGGAACCTAATCAACAAAACAAACAAACGAGTAAAATATAACCAAAGACACTGAGATGGAGAACAGGCTGGCAGTGACCAGAGGGGAGGGAATTTCAGGGGAAAAGGGGAAGGGTTACAGGAACAAGTATAAAGGACACATGGACAATAACAGGGTAGAAATGGGAGGGAGAAGGAGAGGGCTGCAATGGGAGTAAAAGACAGAAAACTGTACAAGAACAACAATTAAAATAAAAATTTAAAAAAGAAGAAATCATATTGGGCTATAAAACCTAAATTGAATGACAATCTGAAAGCAAATTCTAGTAACAACCTATGTATAACCTTAATAATAAATATGATCCTAACCTTAAGTCTGTTACAAAGTCAACTCTCACTCTAGCCATGAATATTAATAATAATGTATATGTAAATCTATAAGTAATTTATGACAGCACTGATTGGTGTGGCTCAGTTGGTTGGGCATTGTCCTGCAAAGCAGAGGGTCTCTGGTTCAATTCCTTTCCCAGACATGTCTGGGTTGTGGTTTCTGTCCCTAGTTAGGGTGCGTTTGAGAGGCAACCAATGGATGTTTCTCTCACACATTGTTATTTCTCTTCTTCTCTTTTTCTCTCCCTCCCCCTCTCTCTAAAAATATAAATAAAATCTTAAAAAAAATTTTAAAGTAATTTACCATACCCAGTGGCAGAAACACCAAATATACCTTTATTTAATTATAACTAATACAATTGATGATTGATTAATTTATAATTAATTATACATTACTAGAGGGTGTATTTTTAACAAATTTTGCAGAAAGGTTGATGAAATACATGTTGACACCTATTATGTTTTATAGACTAATGTATGTTTATAATCTTTAAATTATGTATATAAATAACTTTTAATGAGAAGGTAATGATAATAAATCTAATAAAGTATAAATATGATAAATCATGATGTCATCTTTTAAATAATCAAGAAAAATTCTTAAATGTAATATAAAACTTGTTATTCAATATCACTGGATAGTGGGCATATAGATGATTTTTTTCTCCTCTTTCTCTTTTCCAAATTTTCTCTGATGTGTACAAATTAATTTCACAATAAGAGAAAATATTTAATAGAAGAAGATGCCATCACAATTATTTTTAAAAGTAGGATGTAAGATACAGATTTAATGGTGTCTAATATAAAGGGAGTGTTGAGTGCTTTTCAGGTAAATGCAGAGTTTACTTTACTTGGCAAATCAATTATCAAGGTATAAATTCCACACCTACACTTTTCCATGATCCCTAGACAAGAAAATTGCCCCTCTGCCTCCTCCTCCTTGTCTTCTTCCTTTCCTTTTCCTTTTCTTTCTCCTTCTCCTTCTTCTTCTTTTGGTAAACTTATCCATGTTAAAATTTAATGAAGAACAAAAATAACTTTCCATCCTGTACTTCTGATCAAATTCTGAAAATGGTCAAACATATTCCCTGAAACTAGAAAACACCTGAATGACATTTCATTTTTACAGAAGTAGAATTAATTAATCCAAAGTATTTTTACAGAGGAGAGTGTTTACATAACGGGTCAAATAAGAAGTAACACAATATTTTCCCTGATTTATAAGTAAATAGATGAAGATGGGCAGAGGTAGAGACAGTGAGGAAGAGGTTTCTGTGCTCTTTAGAACACCTAATGTGTTATTAAAATAATGTCATGCAGAGTTATAAAAATAGATCATATGCTTTTACTTTGTAAAACTTATTTAGGACATTAATTTTGTTCTAATATGTTGATAGAAAAAGAATCAAGTCCAATGTCGACACACAGTATTTTTTAAATAAGTATTGATTTCTTTACTGTAGCAATTTGGAAATTTAGTTTCTTTTTTATTTATTGTCAGAATTATTAAGGAAGTTGCATGATAACCCAAACTATGTCTTTCTTATGTTATATATTCTATTTGATTTTCAGATTTCTCTTCAGGGCAAAATTCCAAGTTATTAAATGGAAAGTACTCATACTATCAAAGAAACTATTCACTTACTAACAATAACTTACCTTTTTCCTGTAAACTTTCTTCTTTCTTTTACCACAAAGGAACCAATCCTGGACTAAAATATATAATTTCCAAGTAAGATCAAGGATACTAAGTCTAACATTTTTTTTTGTGTATACAGCTTGTGTTATACTACTTATGTTTAATTTATGTTGCCTTAAAAATACTCTAAAGTTGTTCACTTATCTTTCTAAGACCAAGAATCATATTATCCTTGTTGCCTTCCTCAGACACAGTACAATGCACTGAATAGTAGTGAATGACCACGTCTTGTACAATTACCAGAAATCATTCATACTAAATGTACACCTCTAAAATATGCAGTTTATTCCTCTTTTTAATCAACTGCCTCCTTGTATCTTCAGTAAAACCCTAGGATTATTAGTTAGAAATTTGTTCATTACAAATTATGAAATCATCCTTCAAACAAGGAGATGACCTCTGAATGGAAAATGCAACTCAATAAAAAGGAAACAAGAGAAGAAAAAATTTATTACAGATACAATTATGAAAATCAGGAAAATCTATTCTGCCTGTTCAAGTACTTTTTCATATAACACAAAATTTGATATAGGTGTCAATATTGTAGAAATTAAACACAAAGCAAATAATGAAATCTACTACTTTGAAGTGTAGTTTTACTAAGGAAATGGTTGAGAATAAAATACTGTTGAAGTTTTTATCCAGAAATTTAAAAAACCAGGGTGCAAGCAGGGGGAGAGTTTGTTTACCCCAGCTGGCTGTGCGCATGCTTTGGAAACACCTGGATGACACTGGCAGTCCTCCTCTGCCTCAGTTCTGAGAAGCTCTAAAAATTTATTTCGAAATGTACTCAGTAAGGCCAAAGAGCACCAAGGCTTTGGGTGTCCTCTGTTTATCCTTTACATAGCACCCTGTTAGCTTTCTCCAAGGACAAAACATCCTTGGTGCTTCACTGCAGCTATTAAATGATTTTTATTTTGTAGCTCCAGAATGTCAATTTCAGCAAAGCATTAACATCCAAGAGAAGCTTCTTTCAATTTCTCAATTGCTTATGTCTTTCATTCCTGATGCTGCCTATCCCAAAGATTTCTGAACTAAGTACTTCTAAAGCACACATTTACTGAGAACATTTGTAAAGTGAATGTTAAAAAAAAAAAATGCCTGTCACCCTCTATAAAAATCTTTGTGGATTCTCTTTGCTGCGCAGCCGTGACATTTCAGTAATTGCTTCAACCTTAGTGCAGCCAGGCTTTGTGCCTTCCCTAGATGAAACATTTCCTAGACTTCTTATCTTAGAAGTCCTCCACTTTGATTACTAAGGCACTAAGTTTTTTCTCTGCCCTGGCCAAGGCTGCTTTTAGCCTGTCAACACGTTCAAATCAAGTTTTCCTCGGTGAAAACGGAGCACCCACCATGAAAAGTGGTTTCATCACTTCCTGTCTTCTATTAAGGCCCCTTCTGGGTGAACCGAATTTACTTATCTAAGTCTTATTTTCTTTCTCTTTTTCAAAATTAAACTGATTGACATTTTATAGTAACTGCAGATCCACCAGAAAGAGATGTTTACAATAAGTACATCTGAATATTAGTGGTCTGTGTATAGGGTTTGTTGACACTCAAGATTATTTCAAATTGAAATAAAACTCTGCAAGGAATTATAGATGTTTGGGGAGGAAATACGCCAAAATTAGAGGGAAGAATAAGAAGTCACCCCTGGTATCATTTTTCAGCGCACCAGACACTCTGCAGTACTTCTGAGTGTTACCTGTTTGCATGAGAGGTGAAGGCAGGAGGAAGGAGTGGAGAGGACAAGGATGCTGTGCATTTCAAAGAGGTCATTGCAGAAATTAAAAACTGGTGCATTTTCTAGAGAGATTTAATATAATCACCTAACAAGTTTGAGGGCAATAAAAAATACAACCAGGAAACTTAAACAGTGATAAAGGGGTATGGTTGCCAAACCTTTAATGGCAATAGTAATTGGTTTAGAAATTTAAAAACTTTGAAAATCACTTGAACATTTTATTCATACTATCTGTTGGTTGGGAACTTGTTCCCAATAGTCTTGGCAGGACAATATCATGATTAACACTCCCTGTGACTCCCCTCATACTTTGGATTCATGACCACTGTCACATGCAGTAAGCTAAGCATTGTGCACCATGCTTCAGGGAAGAGATAGCAGCACCATAAAAGAAATAGGAAATAAGAAATCCATTCTTGGGTTTTCAGTTTCACAGACAAATAGGAAGCATTTAGGCCTTGGCAGGGTAGCTCAGCTGGTTGGAGCATTGTCCCAATATACGAAGGTTGCAAATTTGATCCCTGGTCAGGGCACATACAAGAATCAACCAATGAATGCATAAATAAGTGGAACAAAAAATCAATGTCTCTCTCTCTCTCTAAAATCAATAAGAGAAATAAAAATAAAATTTAAAAAAAAATTAAAGAGGCACTTAGGCTACGAGCAATAGAGTTAAGATACTGTATTATGACAAATCTTGGCAAAGTTTCCTTGCCCCAGACTCTACATCTATTCCTACCGTATAACAGACAGTTTTCTTAACTGTAAGGGGAAGCAGAGTGAGTGGGAGTGGGAGTGGAAAAAAGAGGTAAAATGGTAGGCTTAGTGGCACAATTTATTTACTAAGCTTATATGCTAAGGGTATATAAGGTCAGGAGTCCTAAAACTGTGGCATGGTACGTCAAGGCTGAACTGGCTTGAGAGATCATCTCAGAACTCCTCCTGCCCTGGCAATGCCCAGCATCAGTAGCTCTACTCTTGCATGTTTCAGGCAGCATGGGAGTTGTATAGGGACTTAGGCAGCCCTGGCCTATTTCTTTACACTTGAGAGGGATGGAAGAATAGGACAGAAAAGGAATGGATCCCAGCATGGCTTAAGGTCCAGACCGGAACCACTCAGCATGTACTTGGTGGACTGAGTTTCATTGGATGCCAGTGAGCACAGACACAGAGGTAGAACAGTGATGATCACCCCAGTTTTGTACTGTCCAGCCCACCTGAAATCTCAGGAATTTAGATGTGAGATGTTCAAGGGTAGTAACTCTAAAATGGCTTGGTTAAGAATCCTCAATCCAGTTACAGTGAGATATCATACTAAACTTTAATCATTATTACAGAAAAATAATTTTCTTCTCTGAGTTAGTGAATGAAGACAATAACACCTATAGCACTTGGTTATACAGTAGCAAGTTAAATCCTTGGTATATGTCTAACATAGAACCATTATTCTGAATTACATCTGAAACCAGAACAGAGAGACTGCCTAAGAACATTCTTAATTTCAGAAGAAAAGAATAAAAATCTATGCAATAATTTTCAGAAGCATCTAGGTGATATGTTAGATTCACTGTTAGTCTTAGTCTAAGCAAAGAGAAAATAATAGGTATTATTTACATTTAGCAAACATTTTGAATTCACAATAGACAAAGAAATCAGAAATGCTCTTCTTTATACTAAACCTATTTTTTTACTCCCAAATCTGGGGCTGTGGGAAATGAAGCAATAAAGTATTTTTGTCCTGGTTTCCTATTTCCTTATTTTTCACTGCTTTCTTTTCTTCTTTAGTTGTTTTTGTTTCTCTTTCGTTCTTATGTGTCATATTTATCTTATCTCCTGCTCATTCAATTTCTTCATTTCCCTTTTCTCCCTCATCTCTTCTCATGAATCAATAGGATATATGTAAAAATATAGCAGAGAACAAAAGTGATTTAGGTACAAATTTTTGGTAAGCCAAAGAAAGTTCTCCACTCCCATTAATTACCATATTTGAATGATTTAAAAATTAATAAATCATTTACAAAAAATTTAAATGTTCAAAAAACAGGCAAAGACTTGATTACATTTATAATATAAGAAAGGCATAAAGCAAATGATGATTTTTTCATGACAGAGTTGCCACATTTTAAAGTTGCTTAAGTGGCACAGATAAAATCACTTACAATTTTATTTGTCAATTGTACCTCAAAAAAGCTGAAAATAAAGTTAGTGAGACCCAAACACTAAAAAATGAGATATGTGCTGATGTGGAAAGCTTTCCATAGTTGTTATTAACATAAAAATAAATTATTATATTTGTGTAATGTGATACCTTTTATATAAACAAGAATATATCTATTTATATATCTATGAATAAGTAGTAATCTAAATAAAGATAAGATGGAGAAGGAAATGTTGATGAAGTTAGATATTGTTATTTATATAAGAATTTTTTGAAAGATATATAAAAATTGGTAGGTAGTTAACTTTGTAAAACAGATAGATCGCTGGGGTGAAAGGGGTTAGGCTTTAATTTTGTGTTTTTATAAACTATTCAAATATTCTTTACATGAGTTAACACTTATTTTTCCTACCAAAAAAGTATTTTTTTTGGTTCAAACATTACTGAACTTTTTATTTTATACATTTTTATATTAAATAAAACCTAATAACATGTTATTTAAAAATACAATTAAAATAAATTTCCACCTCATTTCTCTCAAGCACTTTAAAGTTTTTAAACAGTAGAATATTTAGTACAATTTGGAGCCCTGCTTTCACTTAGGATAGCACTGAAATTAACTTTTTATGGCTTTTAACAGTCTTCTATTTATCACTCTTTTAGACTCTTTTAAAATAAGCCACTTTGTAGATTCTCTGCGTTCTCATTCTGACCTAAGTTGCCCAGGCACTTATACCAAATACATGCCTAATACATGGAACAACTGTTCACTGAAACTATCCGATGTACACAAAAACGCTGGTAACTGATAAACTTTCACATATCATCCTTCTAAAAGTGTTCATATTTTAAAAACAAAGACTCATAAATGACTTACATGTTATGGTAGAATCTCAGCGATGATTTATATGTTTCAAAACATGATTGTATTGGAAGGGATTCCCATTGTTCCTGAAATGGGGTCACATAAGAAGGGCACAGTTTGTTTAGGGATAGCAGTGTCTGTATCAGTCAGGATAGAGTAGGCTCTACTCTGGTAATAAAATGTAAGAGAAAATGTCAGTGGCTTAATAGAACAAGACATATCAAATGGGCTCCCTTAATAGTTGTGGCAGAGAAGCTTGGCCTGCTGAATTGAGCAAAGACAATTGTGTCCGTGGACAGAAATGACATGTTTCTCTCCACTCACATGTCATTAGCTAACACAGTCACGTGTCAGGTCTGACTGTAAGAGGATGGGAGTGCAATTCTCCATCCATACAGAGAGGAGAACAGGATAATGGAAGCAGTAGAAATACCCACTAAAATGAACTTTTGTCTATCTCACTGAACTATATACCCAAGTATTGAATGAATAGTAATAGAGAAACAGTACAAAAATAAACATATTGAATGATTTTAGTCCTATTCTCTTCACTAAATAATTCCATCTCTTTTCAAGTTCTCTTATCAACTCTATTTCTAAACTTTTATGTAATTTTTTAAAACTTTTTTTCTGAACTCTTCTTTGAAAGCTAGAAAGTTATATATATATATATATATATATATATATATATATGTGAGAATATAGATAAGAACAGTGATAGGAACTCAAGTATTTGAGGCAGGTCTAGATTCAAATACCAGCTCTAAAATTAACTAGCTATGTGGTCTTGTACCACCTAATTAATCTCTCTGAACCCTGCTTCCTCAAATGAAATTTGGGATGACCTATTGTTAAGGTTTTACAAAGACCAAATAAAGTTTGTGAGTTCTTAATCCAGTGCCTTATACATAGGTAAACACTCAATAAATGGATGGACTTTAGAGATGGGCACTCACTAATAGGGCTACAAATATTTTCTCATTTTTTCTGTAAAGAATTCTATGCATAGAGGTGAGACATACAAGTTTATTTATACTATTCACTGAGAGCTTGGCTACTCTTCTAAGCAGGTGAAGATGTGCTAGTTAGTAGTTCAAGTATTACAAGTACATGTCTATCAAAAACTGAACCAATGCCACTCATGCAGTCTTTTAAATTATATTTTATTGATTATACTATTACAGTTATCCCAATTTTCATCCCTTTGCCCCCTCCAACCAGCACTACCCACTCCCTCAGGCAGTCACTGCACCTTTGTTCATGCCCATAGGTCATGCATAAGTTCTTTGGTTACTCTATTTCCTATACTGTACTTTACATCCTCATGGCTATTCTGTAACTACCTATTTGTACTTCTTAATCCCCTCACCTCTTCACCCATCCCTTCACACACCACCTTCCCATCTGATAAACATCAAAATGCTCTCTGTATCTATGATTCTGTCTCTGTTCTTCTTGTTTGCTTAGTTTTTTTTTATTGAATTGTTAATAGATATGTGTTATAATTTTACTGTTCAGTTTTGATCATCTTTTTTGTAAATAAGTCAGTCCCATTAACATTTCATATAACAATTGTTAGGTGATGATGAACTCCTTTAGTTTACTCTTGTCTGGGGATCTCTATCTGCTCTTCAATTATAAATGATACATTTTCTAGGTAGAACAATCTTGGCTGTAGTTGCTTTTCATGACTTTGAATATTTCTTGCCAATCCCTTCTAGCCTGTAAAGTTTTTTTGAGAAATCAGCTGCCAGTCTTATGGGAACTCTCCTGTAGGTAACTAACTGCCTTTCTCTTGCTGCTTTTAAGATTCTCTCTTTATCTTATCTTTAACCTTTGGCATTTTAATTATGATGTGTCTTGGAGTGGACTAATTTGCACCCATTTTGTTTCAGACACTATGTGCTTCCTGGAATTGCATGCCTATTTTTTTCACCAAATGAGGGAAGCTTGTTTTCATTATTTTTTCAAATAGATTCCCAATTTCTTGCTCTTTCTCTTATCCTTCTGGAAGCCTTGTGATATAAATGTTGGACCTCTTGGAGTTGTCCCAGAGGCTACTTATACTATCCTCACTTTTTTTGGATTCTTTTTCCTTCTTGTTGTTCTCATTGGTTGTTTTTGTTTCCTTATGTTCCAAATTATGGATTTTATCACCTTTATCCACTCTGCTGTTGTTACCCTGTAAATTGTTCTTTATTTGAATTAGTGTACCTTTTGTTTCTGACTGGATCACTTTTATGCGGCTGAAGTTCTCACTAAGTTCCTTAAGCATACTTATGAGCAGTGTTTTGAACTCTGCATCTGATAGATTGATTATATCCATTTTGTTTAGTTCTTTTTCTGGAATGTTGATTGTTCTTTCATTTGGGCCATGCCTCTTTGTCTCCTCATTGTTGCAGCCTTCCTGTGTTTGTCTCTATATATTAGGTAGGGCTGCTATGACTCCCTGTCTTGGTAGTATGATCTAATGCAGTGGGTGTCCTATAGAGCCCAATGGCACAGCCTCCCTTGTCACCCAAGCTGGGTACTCCAGGTGTACCCTTCATGTGGGCTGAGTACAGCCTCCTCTTGTAGATAAGCCTTGGTTGCTATTGGCAGATCAATGGTAGGGATTTATCCAGGCAAGTCAGCTACAAGGACTGGTTGTGACCACTGATCACCAACCTCTACCCTCTGTGGATGATAAGCTGTGCAGGAGCAGGGTGTTGGTGCTCTGATGTGGTCTGTATCTTTCTACTAGGTACACAGGCTCTGGGCTTTCCAGGTGATGCAGGCCAAGGCCAGCCCCCACCTATGTTTTGCCAAGAACCACCCTGCCTGAGTTATAAAGCAACGGAGATGGCTGCTATTTGTACTTGCCTTAGAAATTTTCAGATGAAGGGAAGCTGTGAATCTAGGCTGGCTACTACTAGTGTGGAGCCTGGGGCCAATTAGCAAGAGGTATAGAGACTGTGGTCTCAGTGAAGCCAGATGTTGCTTGTTTGAGAGGATTTAGGAAGTTGTAAAGCATGAGCCAAGACCACCAATTCATATGGAAAAGTCACTGTTAAGAGTTTGGGTGTGTAGGTAAGTTGGGTGGGATGGAGTCTCAGGGCATCTCCAGGGTGAGGCAAACATTGTTATGCAAGTTGTGGAGTCTCAGATATGGCACCCACCTTCCACCTCTATGGCTCTTTATGGGGGGGGGGTGATGGTTCACAAAAGGGACAATGGCCTCTGCCCACCTTTCTGTCTGGGAGAAAGCTGTCCTCCAGTTCCCTCCTTGACACCAGACACTTCAGTTCCTCTCTGTATGCCACCGTAGTCTTTCAAGCTGCTACCCATGCTGGCACTCAGAGGGAGTGTAAGACCATTCGTGAGTTCTTTAAGAGGAACTGCTTGGGACTCCAGAAGTTCTCCCACTGGTTTTTGCAGTTAGAAGTTATGGACACTTATCTTCCTAGCACTGGAACCCTGGGCTTAGGGATCTTGTTTGGGGCTCGGACTTCCTGCTCCAAAGATATTCCTCCCAAATTTCTATCCACCACAGGTGTATATGGGACCAGCCCATTCCAGGTCTCTACCCTTCCTACCAGTCTGGATGGATGTGGTTTCTTTAATTCCATAGTTGTCAGACTTCCATTAAACTTGATTTCTGACAGTTCTGGGTGATGGTTGTTCTATATTTTAGTTGTAATTTTAATGTTGTTGTGCGAGGAGGTGAGCTGTGTTTGTCTATGCTGCCATCTTGACCAGAAAGTCTACAATTTTTAAATTATGGTTTTGACACATTTACTACAAGGCAATTCTGATTCTCAGGTGCCTCTTTTTAAAATGCACTGTTGGAGTTTAATTCTTACAAATGCACATAAAGTATTATGAATGCTTAGATTTTAAAACTTCTGTAAAATTGAATGTACAATACAATTCAAGTAAAGTATCTTTTAACTTCAACTACCATGATATACAAGAAAGGTTTTTAAAAGAGTACATTTATTATTTTAGTATATCCTTATGAGAAGAGATTTCAGTGTCAGTCCCAAATGCATTACCATGTTCCATTTTTATATTATAAAAATATCTGGAAGGCATAGAGATATGTGTATTTCCAGAGTCACAGTAAAAAGAAAAGGTGTAATTTCTCATGAGTGATGGTTTTACTAGAAACCGCAGTTTTCATAAAACATCTGGATTACAATAGTTAAACTGGTTCCAATTTTTCTTAGATGTAAGTATAATATCCCTACACAGCACAACAGGATTTTCAGCTTTTTTTTCTTTTTGTCAATCCCTGTAGTCTCTGAATAAATCAAGAACTGTTTACATTTTGTTCACTGTTCAGCTTCATTTCCATCTTGTTTAACATGTGTGGTGAATGTAATGTATTCATTTATCAAGAAACTTTTCTGTTCTTCTGATGCCACATATGATTCAGCAAGACACCGTCAAAATCAATGATAGTTTTGGTGAACTTCCCTCCAGAACACAGCCTTACAAAGTAGCCAGCATTTTTTTCTCTTCCATACCAATGATCTATTACATAATAATTCCATACAACTAGTATCTTAAATCATGTAATCCTTAGTAACATAATCTTCCTTTGGACAGGCTTTTAAGATTTATGCATTTGAAGCTATCTTTCTGCACATTTGACCTTAATGTAATTCTTCTTAAACCACACTTTCACCTACTTCTCAAACCATCAAAATCATTTAAACTATTTGGATGGACTATTGATCCTGCATCGATGTTCACTGTAATCACACTGGACAGTCCTTACTGATGCTTAACTTCTTATCACTACAAGTCTTACCCAACTACAAACTCTGGGTTCTATGTTTCTATTTTTAATCATATTTCTGGTCCCCAGGATTTAGTATAAATCTTTGCTTTTATTAACAGACTCTTATATGTATAAAAGAACCTCTTAGTCTGTGTACACACAAGATCTTCTTGATGCTTACAGAGCAAGCCCTAACACCAACCACTACAATAATCCCTTACAGGTACTAAAAACAGAAACACTTCCATGTAGGATAACTATGGAATACAGCACTAATGTTCTTTGGGGGGAACTTTTTTAATGATATGCTCAAACAATAGCCTACTTTCCATCCAAATTTGAGAGCAGGAAAGATATCGTTTACTCATTTGTGGCAGTAGTTTGAGACCCTATCATGTGCAAGACACTGAATTAAGTGCCAGTGTCACGGTGACAGCTGAGTCATGATTCCTACCTCCCCAGAGCTCATAGTTTAATAAAGAAGATGGATAACTAAGCATGAGATTATTAGACAGGATGATAAAACTTACAATAATTTGTCAGTAAATATATGGAATGATCAGATGACTATTTCTAAAGGACAATCTTACAACCTGGGCCCTGAATGACAATTAGGTGTTAGCTACATGAAGTGGCAATGTTGTGAGTGTTCCTGGTGGAGCCAACCTCATGTGCAAAGGGACTGAGAATTTTTGTTCATTAGCTTCCAGCAAATTGAAGCCTTGTTGCATAATATATTAGAACCATCCCATAGCCTTAATATTATATTTTTCCACTTTAGAGTGTGACATATTGACATATTGGATTGAGAACAATCATAGTGTCAGAAACTATAAAGTTGTCATATTAGCTTTGTCACTGAGCAGGTTCAGGAGTATGACATGATTTTCCATTGCTTCATTTTCCTCATCCTCACCCTGCCGTCTCATACTGTTACAAGAAAATGCACTCACAGACTTCTTGGTGTTGCAGAATTAGAATGAAGATATCTGTAGAGAATTGCTTCGTTTTCTTTCTAGTTGAGATGTACAGCATGCATGGGATGATGAAGCTTTGGTGAGCATGGCAGGCAATAATAAGTAGGCAGTTACTCTCTGGAGCATGGATTCCCTCTCTCTGGCCAGGAAAACTCTCTATCATTTGAAAGGAGGCTTTAGATCAACCAGCATAAAAGAAGCTAAGTATTTTTTTTATTATCACCAATCTCAGAAGGAATGCCCAAGATGAAGTCTTTTGCTTCCCTAGTAAAACTGCCTTCAAATTAAAAACAAAAACAAAAAACCCCTAAAATCTAAATGTAAGAGGATACCAGATGTGACATTTTCTGTTGACCCAGAAATAGTCAATAGAAATCAGAGTTGAGACAAAAAGGGCACAATTACTTCAAATTCTGCAGAGAATCACAAAAAATTGGGGTGGGACATGACTTTGTGCAAATAGAATATGGCAAAAGAGATACATGTCACTTTTAAGACTGGGTTATGAAAAGATTGGCTGCTGTTTACTTACTCCCTCTCAACCTTTATCTTTCTCACTCTAAGGAAGGCACCTGTCCTGCTGTGAGCTGGCCCACACAGCAAGGAACTGACATCAATGGTCAATGGCCATAGATGTCAAGAGAGAAGCCAAGAGAGAAGCCAAGAGAGCCTGAGGCTTTGCTGTATGGGCTGATTGTGTGACTCCCCAAATTATTTTGGAATCCTAACCTCTGCCAGCACCTCAGAATGTGACCATATTTAGAGACAGGGTGTTTCCAGAGTAATTGAGTTAAAACAAGGTCATGAGGGTGGGCTCTGACTTAATAAAATGAGTCCTTACAGGAAGAGGAAATCTAAATGCAGACATTCAGAGGGAAAGCAATGTGAAGACACAGGGAGAAGAGGGTCATCTACAAGCCAAGGAGAACCTGGAACAGATCTTCCCTCACAGCCCTGAGAAGGAAACCGCTCTGCCAACACCTTGATCTTGGACATCTAGCCTTCAGGACTGTGAGAAAATAAAATATGTTGTTTAAGTCATCCAATCTGCAGTGCCTTGTTAGTCAGCTCTAGCAAACTAATACACCTGCCAACAATCACACACATGAGCCTGTCAACAGCTAGGTGAGTGAGCTGGGCAGCCCCTCCCCCAAAATGAGCTTTGAAAAATGGCTACTGAAGCACTGGAAAAAAGTAAATCCAAAAGGAAATCTAGTATGTGATGAAAACTGATGAATGCTTTGGGTTTAGTGGAAAACTGAAAGTAAATTTATCCAAAGGGATTATGAATATTGGAGCCTGGAGCTCAAGAGTAAGGCCAACTCACATTGATATAAAAATCTGTATTGTGAAAATAGATTGTATTTCTCATGTAGAAAATACATGAGAGGAAATCAACATGGCAAGGGCTAGGGTGGGAGAGAAGAGTCAGTAGGAAATCCAAGGAAGAAAGAAAAAAATCTTAAAAATAAGGAGATAACCTAATCTTGAAGTTGACAAACTAAAGAAGAAACTCCTGAGAATAGATTTTGTATTTTATTCCTAGATAAAGATTTATACTCAAATATTTTTTTTACAAGCCTTATTTTCCTCATTTCCCTTCTTTCATCAGTAACCTTCAGTAGCTCCTATTGCTATCAGGATCCATTTTAATTACAACCTGGATTTGCACTCCTCCTAACAGTCAGCCAAGGCCAAGCTCATAGTTGCTGTCAAGTGCCTGTCATCCTCTCTGGGTGACCCTTCTCTTCTGACTCACCATAGGTCCTCATTACCTCCTCCTACATACAGTTATTTCTGACTGCACACCTCAAAAGTTAAATATAAATTAAATTTGAGTGATGTGGGATTTGTATTTTTTGTACATTTCTGTTTGAAATATTTCATAATTTATTAAAAATTTAAGAATATTTGGAAACCTTGGGAAATTGTTTTACAAAATAGAAGTTGTTCATAATCTTACTACCTGTTGGTAATCTCTATAAAATTTTGGTCTATATCTTTTCAATATTTTTCTATGTGTGTATCTATATGTAATCATTTTATTGAATATTTTAATTTATATTGGGATTATAGTTTATAGATACTATAACCTACTTTTATCACATAAAATTCATGCTGAAACATTTTATAACAGCTTTAAATATTTTTCAGGGTATAATTTTTGAAGACATGATTTCTATACGTAATACACATTGTATATCCTAGTTTATGTAATCAGTCTGCTACAATTGGTCATTAAAGTGATTTTTGTGTTTATAGAAATGCTTATTTTATAATACTCTGCCTTTAAGAGAAATTTCTAGTACAGGATAAGCATGTTCTTAAGGCATTTGATTTGTACTGTCAAACAGTTCTCCAGAAGAGTTGTCTATCAATTGGGAAGAATTGGAATATTTATAATACACATGATTCCTAGCAGGAACATAGCAGATCTCTCCATTTATTTAGACTATGGTGTTCTGAGGCAATATTAAAAAAAAATTATAAAGGCTGTATATATTTTTGAACTAATGTGGTTTTAATATTGTTTTCTGATATAAAATTTTTCTTGCACTTTTTCTCTGCTATCCAAACCCAGGACATCTTTCAGAACCTGAGCACAATATTTAACAACCTCAAACTAATTATCTTCTTAATCCTTTCATTATACAGTAGGGTGTTTCTCAAATTACAGTTCCTCAAATGCTATGGTGAAATTATGCCACTTCCAAATGTTTGTTCTGTTTTCTCACTCCTGGAACCAAAATTATGAAACAGACGCCTATTTTGATTTGGAAAATATTCTTCCAAAGTAGCTGGACAAAGGTGTGGATAGTTACCTTTTTATTTTTGTCCACACAAGTAAATGACCTTCCTATTTCACATGTTGTGTATTAAAGGAAAATTCAAATCCTTGGATTTAAAGACTAGTAATATAACCTGGACGTAAAATGGAAAAGTGAGAATTTTTTTTTTTATATTTTATCCCAACAGTATTTCATGTAACTTCACAATATACGATTCGAGCAAAATAGAAACTTTATGTTAAAATGATGAGTGAACACACCAGAAATTTGGCAGTCACAGGATGTAATTTCCTACAGCGTATGTAGGTTATCTCTTTTAAGGGAGTGGATCTTATATATGTTATATATATTGTGATATCTCTTACTTGGACTTTTCAGAATGTGGAAGTGTCATCCTTTTTACTATACAGTATCTGTTTTAGCAGTTGTTATCAAAACAGTAGAGTTCTATTTTAATCTGGAAACCAAGAAACAAAGATGGGGTGTTCAAATCTTGAAATTAAAAATTATCCCTCAAAAATGACTTTTATTCCTCTTTCCTAAGATCTAGGCTAATAAGCTTTTAAATGAGATCTCACAAAAAATTCAAAAAAATATAAAAATTCTACTTAAAAAATCTTAACATTTACTCTGACTGGTGTGGCTCAGTGAGTTGGTCATCATCCCTGAAACCTAAAGGTCACTGGTTTGATTCCCAGTCATGGCACATGCCAGGGTTGTGGGCCAGGTCCCCAGTTGGGGGTGGACAAGAGGCACCCAATCAATATTTAACTCACACATCAATGTTTCTCTCCATTGCTTTCCCCCTCCTTTCCCACTATCTAAATAAAAAAATAAGTAAATAAAATCTTTTTTGAAAAAAATCTTAACTTTAATATAAAGTAATAATTTATTGTCCTACCATTTTTTTAATTGAAGGAATTTTACTGAGTTTCCTTAAAATGTCTCTCCTATCTAAATATATTCTCTTTTAGAATTAGTTTATCATTAGTTATTCAAAAAATATCTTTAGCACTGTGAAAAGTAATACAGCAATCTGTAGCTGAAAACAACTGCTCAAAAGTTTTACAATCAGTGAGTGTTAGATTATTTTCTGGAAAATACTGTTAAGTATATTAAGATAATTTTATATTAAATCAATATTTCAGAAATTTTTGAAGCAGAAAGAAGACAGATTTAAGCAATGATAAACATAGTAAAAGGAATTGTCTGCCATTCCTATGTCTGGTAAAATCTTTCACTTATAGATAAAAAATGCTCTAGCACAATTAGTTTCATTTTGGTGCTCATCACAGTTTCAAAATATAGGAGGCACAAATTAAAAAGAAAGAAAGGAAAGGCTAATCACACCTAGAAAGTTTGGCATTGCATGTGGCCTAAATGCGTACCTTTCCTCACAGTGTTAGTTTGTATTCATTTCTGTTTAAAAGTTGCACTAGTAATATCTTGCTATTGATTCCCAATCTATTTATACTATCATAATTTGTAGACAAAATAATCCTTCTGCATTATTTAAACTCTTTAGTTTGCTTGGGAAATTGGTTGAAAATTAAATCAATCTGGGGGAAATTATAGCACATTAGCTAATTTTGTAAATACATTTCTTAAGTGAGGTAGGAAATGGGCTGTCTACTGACATCAAAGCTGAAGTGATTATTCCCAGTGGAGGAAGCAATGAAATGAATTACCTGACTTTGGACCTGACACACACCAGCCAATAATCACAGGAATAACCTGATGACCTCCTGGACCAGAACAAGAGGTAGATTCAGAAAAACAAATACGTTTAGGCATCTTTTTGTCCCATTTCCTCTAGCTTTTACTGTGCAAAAAGCATCTTATAAAAACCAACATTTTGAAGTTTGCTTTAGACTTCTGCATAAAATATGCATAATTTCCTCTTGGATTCTACCCAATTTGAGGTTTTAATTGATTGCTTAAAGAGAACTAGTCAGGCATATCTACTATTGGAAAAGATTATTTTACATTTTTTACTATTGCATCTGTTCGTTTTTGTCAGTTGATAAAAAGAGCCCTCCATTGCACTCCATTGAGTGCTCTTATTTCAGATCTGACAGTGCAAACATTCACTTCAACTTCTTTCCCACATACATGTGACTTCAGCAATGAGAGCATTTCTGTGCAGATGAGTTTATGTAGATGAAGTTTTTAATACAGGGAGAAACCCATTCCAATGCACAGCATCAATATTGTCTTCTTGCCCATGATCAAGCTTCTGAGATGCCATAGATTGGGTGAATGTGGGGCTAATTATTGTGGAACAGAGGAAAAAGAGAGGGTAGAATGGAGAGCATTTTCCTCCTAAAACAATGTATATTTTATGCACACACACAATCAAAAGTTCCCATGTGCTGTGATCCTGCAACATGCATTACTTAATAAACCATATCTGTCATAACTCAACAAACTCCAATGTTTATATTCCGCAAGCAATTTGGCAACACTGAAATTGCTCATACTGGAGTAACTAATTTAAAGCTCTGGTTTAACAATTGTCATGACAAATGATCTTTTACAAAAATAAAGATTACAGTTAAATATAACAAAAGTTGCATTATGAATGCAGCACATTGAAATTTAAAGAAAATATTTTTGGCAGTATAAAAATGTTTGGAATTCAATGCATGTTCCCAGATAAGCATAGAAGATATGACTTTTTTTTGTCAAAATATATTCTATTTCTTTGTAATGAGGTACATATTCACAGAATTTTGTGTAGTATCTCATGAATATGAAAGTGGCCTGGTTGTCTGTCAATATTTTTTTCTGGTGCCTTAAATTTAAAAAAATTAAGCTCATACTTTTCTTTCCTGCCTACATACTCAATACTTCCATTATGAACAAAAGCTACATTTTATAGCTTCAGCAAGCAAATGTCAATCATTAAAGGGAAGAAAGTTTTTCCTACATGTTTGATGCAATGAATTAAAGTGTTTATTTCTTCCATCAATTTCATTTCCATCCCATTTTTTTCACAAATAGAAGGAAATGTTTTAAGCTTTAACTTTGTATGATCTATATTATCAAAGAAAGAGATAATAATGCATTCAATGAGCGTTAACATGAAAGCTAGCGCTCTGGTCGCATATAATGTTTATCTCATCACCAGACACAAAAGAGAAGTGAATAACAGAGAGTGAGTCTGTTAAATGTGCCACAGACAGAAAGCCTTTAAAAAAAAGCAGTAAAAGCATCTTGTATCCAGCTTCAATCTGAGAGGAAAAAAAAATTCCAGAAGCATTTCCATTAGGGTATAAATCACTATTAGAAAGAGGGAAGCTGTGTTTCTATAAGTGATTAAAAAAATGACTGAGTGATGCTCTTGGTCTTTGAAAAGTGGTGTGTTGTCATCAGACCAAAAGCCCCTTTTGAACCACTCTCTGCACTGACAAAATAACATTCACTCTATACAGGTTACAGAAGATCACCTGTCTAAGAATTAATCACACTGGTTTAACATGTTTAATCTCACAGAATCCCTCTAGGACATTCTCTATGATGCCCCTTCCTGTTTCACCTCCCATCACCACAGGTAGAGATCAGAGTCTTCATGTTGTTCCCTGAAGACCCTGTCAGCTACATTCTTTTTGGTCAATGAAAATGCATCATAAAATAATTAAGAACCTTCCCTTGCAAACAGAAGTTAGTACTCCTGTGGGATTCAGTTACATCTTCAGATAAGAATATTCAGAATTAGGTAAAGATAAAATTGCAGTAAAGACAAGCAGTTCAAAGGCCTGCTATTTCACCTTGTTAGACCCCATCACATGCTATTATTGGTTTATGTCCACTGAAGTATTCCCATGAGCAGATTAGAAATACAATAATATTTAGCCGAAAGCTGGTTGGAGAAGATGGAATAGAGTGCTTTCTGTGTTCTACTATGTCTTTCTACAATAATTCTGGCATAGTTCCTACCATTACCTACCACCTGGCTGTTTGTGGACCCCAGCCTTGAAATTATCCGGAAGGAAGCTGGGTAGAGATGAAGAATCTCAGGCCCTTCCCAGAACTCCTTAATAAGTATCTGCACTTTAAAAAGATCCCCAGTTTATTTGTGTGCACATTAACATTTTAGAAGCCCTGTTCTGTGTTATACTTGCTTGATTTAAATCAACACACGACTTGCTCCGCACTGGCTAGAGCTCGTTTCTCTTGATCTTACAATTCAGGATAGAATTTTATCTGCTGTTTCTCCTATTGCCTTTGTACGTTTTGCTGAATGAATAGAAAATACTTGATGAGGGAGCAATTTAACATTCACTTAAGTTATTCAGCTTCCAATTAAATTCATTTTGAACAAATTTACTATGGCATAATAATATGTATATATGCTTGGCATAGAGCAATTAGGTATTAGAACAATATGGGTGAATTTGTATATATTCTGAGTTTTTGTTCTGTCAAACTTTTTATTCTCAACATTTAAAAAACAAGCTACTTAAGATACTGCTAACGAACAGAATGCTGTTTGCCTACTTTTTCTTATGGTTAGACAACAAACTCATATTTCAGCTGCCCAAAATCTCAAATACATATGTAAGATATAAAATAAGGTACATTTTCAATGTATCAAGTTATTCTGCAGGATAATCCTCTTTTTGTACTAACATGGATTATAGTTTTTGTTTTTAAAAATAAGATGTTTGCTAGGAATGGGGTTTGCATCTGCATTATCACAAAGCAGTTCCCTTTCTCAAAGAATAGCTGCTAAGACCATGACTCAAACTTTCAAATAAAAATTGAAAGAGAATGCAGAATTTTGAATCTAAACAGTAAAGGCTCCTAAGAATGTTTTTATAGGCCACTGCTTGCTTTCAGAAAAAAAATATTCATACTTTGCAATCTAACTTTTACTAGCTTGTATTCATAAACATTTGCTGAAGGGTTAAACTAGCTTAGTTTACCAAAGTAACAATGTTTTCTGTGGTACACTTCAAAAATTAGTCACTCTACAATGTAGTGTGTTTGAATTAAGGAAAATGTTAAAACAGATGTATAGAGTTAAAATATTCTGAGTTTATTTCTGAGTTTGTTGTACTACTGCTTAATCCTGTGTGTTTCACATGAATTCATCTCCTAAGTAGGTGCCACGGGAGTGGCATGTGCCATAGAGAGATGGTTCCTTGAGCCTGAATCCTAGAGTAAAGGAATGGGACAAAACTACGTTGACCTTTGACTTCTGTTGTATATAATGTGAGGGAGAAGGAGCATTTGTTTTTGTTAGGCATGAACAACTTAGATTGTTTGTTACTATAGCATAATCTTGCCTACACTGACTGATGAGATGATCAGCTATTCTCTGTCACTATCAATTAATTTCCCTTCCATTCTCTCTCTCTCTCTCTCTCTGTCTCTCTCTGTCTCTGTCTCTCTCTCTCTCTCTCTCTCTCTCTCTCTCTCTCTCTCTCTCTCTGTTTCTCTCCATGTATATGTGGGTATGTCTGTTTTTTCTCAATTTATTCTTATGTATAACATCAATTGCTTCATGTCTTCTATTGTGACTTCAATTACATTTTTTTATGTCTTTCCCTTCCTACTTCTAATACCTTCCTACTACCAACCCCTAAGAAGATAAATCATTTGTCATCCGGTTGTGTGGAATGTTTACGACCAGCCAGTTAATTGACAACTGGTCAGTCTTTATATTGGCATATGAGGGGGGAACCCACAAAACCCCCAAAGAATTACATTCTAGATGGTGGTGCCCTTGTAGTACATGCTTCCCCCACTAAGTGAGTGGTCTAGGAACCCACCTGTATCAGTCTACTAGTTGGCGTTGTTGTGAGAGGCTGCATTTGGCTTCAGTGAAAGGTTTTTGAGGACTCATTGCATTTGCCATTTCATGATGGGTGATTTAGGAATGCATCTGCCCACACTGTGCTGAGTGTTTAGCAATTTTTGACCAAAAACAGCATGACTGCCATGCCTAACCCTCCCTATTCACCCAATCTCACCCTGAGCAACTCCCCCCTCCATGAAAAAAATCATCAAAAGGAAACGTTTTGCCAATGTGAAAGAGGTGAATAAAAAACAGCAGGAGCACTGAAAGGCACCAAAACCAACAAGTTCAAAAACTGTTTTAAGCAGTGGGAAAAAAGGTCTTGATAGGTGTATTGTAACAAATGGAGAGTGGTGAGTGAAGTTTAAACATGTAAGAATAAATATACAATTTTTAATAAATAAATTCCAGTTTTTTGAGGTCCCCTCTCATATATGAGGACTCTACTGTGGCATGTCATTTACTATGTAGAGAATATTTTTGGTAATCTCGTGATTGAAAAAATGTCACATTGCCATAAATTTTCTTAGGAATAATAGTTATTAAAGTCTATGCCTTCAAGGCTTTCTCAAATCATTAGCATCTATTAATGGAATAATTGTACTATCACCCTGGAGTTTATTCAGGAAATCCAGATGTATTCAGAAGCTAAAATGACATTGAAAAGAAAACTGAATATTTCTACTGTGGTTTCTATTTATTAACCAGAGTACATATTTTAATGAAAATTATACTGGTCTCTTATTTTAAGATACTTTATTTGGTTTGTTTTACTGTTAGTCATCCTAGTATTAGTCATAGGAGATGAATGATATCATTCTATTCAATCACTTTGCTACAAACCTTATAACAGAGGAAGAGAGTTCTACATGATCTCCAGGCACTGCTTAGTCTGCTGTGTTTATGAGTCCATCTGATCTTTACAGCCACTTTTCAGGTTGACAATTCTTAAAACATCAGTGGATATGCATACCAATTTCATGAAATATCACTGTGAACAATGTATCTTGGGTTATTTTTATAACCTAGAGTATTCGTCCCGCAGAAGAGAAATAGCTTCAACGTTCTTTCATTTCTGTTCAATCAGTTTTCACAAACTGATGTTCCTATGCAGGTCTATTTCATTTAGTCATGCACTGCAGAAACCAAAAGCTCAAAATACCTCTAAAACTGCTGAATGGAATAAAGTCAAAATAGAAGCTCAGACAAATAGCTGAGCATCCACCCTCAGAAATAACCCTGTGAAGTTTTTAGTGGCAACAATGGGGACAGAATGCATTAGAAATAGTACTGTTCTTGGCCTAACATATTTATAAAGGAAATTCTGATTTTGCTGCTTTCTGTATGATCTTCCTTATCTGAGTTTCAGTGCTGCCACCCATAACACAAATTAGATTCAATATTTGTTGTATACCACTTGGTTTGATGATACTCTATATTCCCCTAAGTCAGTGTCTGTCATTTTAGGCTGCCTCTGTACAGTTTGGACTCTTCCCCAGGTCTAGGATGGACTATTAGGCTAAGCAGTATGTTATACTTTTCATCTTTCTCAAACTCATCTTTCCCTATGATTCAAATCCAGATGGATATTTTCATTGTCTTGTTTTAGATAATTAATTTTATTATACTAATGCTATGGACTGAATGGTGTTCCCATAAAATGTATGTGTTGAGGCTCCAACTTTCAATGTGACAGTGGTTGGAGATAAGGTTTTTAAAGGTAATAATCAGTGTTAAATGAAATCATCATGAAAGAATCATAATCCAAAAGAATTGGTTGCTTTATATTGAATTAAAAAGAGGAAGATTCATTCCCTTTCCTCTCTCTTTCTCTGTCTCCCTGTGCATACAAAGAGGCCACGTGAGCAAACTGTGAGGTGGTGGCCACCTTCAAAACAAGAGAAGGAGCCTCAAAATAAAAACTTCACTAGCTATTAGGGAAATGCAAATCAAAACTACAGTGAGATACCACCTCACACTTGTTAGAATGGCTATTGTCAACAAGACAAGTAATAACAAGTATCGGAGAGGCTGTGGAGAGAAAGGAACCCTCATTCACTTCCAGTGGTAATGTAAACTGTTATAGACACTATAGAAACAGTATGGAGATTCCTTAAAAAATTAAGAGTAGAGTTACTGTATGACCCAGCAATGCCTTTTCTGGGTATCTACCCCAAAATTTTGAAAATACTTATTTGCAAAGAAATATGCACCCTTATGTTCATTGCAATATTATTCACAGTCACCAAGGCAAGGAAACAACCAAAGTGTTCTTCAACAGATAACTGGATAAAGAAGATGTGGTACATACAATGGAATACTACTCTATCATAAAAGATGAAATGCTGCCATTTGTGACAACATGAATGGACCTTGAGAATAGCATGCCAAAAAAATAAGTCAGAAGAAGTTAAGAACCATCTGATTTCACCCATATGTGGCATATAAAATTGAAAGCAACCAATGAACAAACAAGAAGAAACAAACAAAAACTTACAGACACAGAGAACAGTGTGGTGGTTCCCAGAGGGAGGGTGGGGGAGGGTAATAAAGGGTATAAGGGGGACAAATATATAGTGACGGAAGATGATTTGACTTTGGGTGGTAGGTACACATTGCAATATACGGATTGTGTAAAATAGAAACATACACTTGTAACCTACACAATTGTATTAATCAATGTTACCCAATAAATTTAATAAAAATAAAAGAAAACTACATTGCAGGCACCTCGATCTTTGGACTTCCCAGCCTCCAGAATTGTGAGAAATTAGATTCTGTAGTTTAAGCCACCCAGTCCGTAGTATTTTGTTATGGCAGCCTGAGCTGACTAATATAACTACCTACTGCCCTGCTATCCATCCCCCTCATCCACAACCTGCTGGAGTGAACATATCTACATTTATCAAATGCCCCTTTAGTATCCTTAAACCAATGAAATGACATAAATAGTAGAAATGGAATGATTGGCTTGCGATATGGCAATGGAATATAAATTAGGGTTACTATGAAGATAATTAAGAAGCAGACATAAGAGTTTGCCTACAGAAGGGAATGGATGGGAGGTGACAAGAATTGTAAGGAAGCCCTGGCTACTGTGGCTCAGTAGATTTAGCACTGGCCCATGAACTAAAAGTTCACCAGTTTGATTCCCAGTCAGGGGACATGCCTGGGTTGCAGGCCAACTCCTCAGTTTGGGGTGTGCGAGAGGCAAACAATTGAGGTATCTCTTGCATATCAACATTTCTCTGCCTCTCTTTCTCCCTCCCTTCCCCTCTCTCTAAAAATAAATAAACAAAATCTTAAAGAATTATAAGGAAAATCTTATATCTGATGATCCTAATATGTTCCTTCATTGGTTTTCAAACACACACACACACACACACACAAACACACACACACACACAAATCAATAAAAAAACTAGTGACTAGTTAAAAGAGGAAAGGAGAAATGAAATTTTTTTTGCATGTTTAAATAAAATGCTTCTTTCTTTTCATTCTTCTGAAAAAGTTAAAAAATATATGACTAATTTCATTTAAAAATGAGTGACAGAAAAGTATAATGTCAAATCCCACACATTTTATTATAATATATGAGAAAAAAGCAGAATAACATCAATAAAAAAATTAAAGCAAACCAGAAAAATAGGCTTGTATAAAATATTTTTTAAATTTATATTTTATTTTTAAATCAGCTGGAAAACATAAAAGATGTTAAAAAACAAAAGGAGTAACTTTAATAAGAAGGTGAAGAGACTAGTCAAAGTACATATATGAAGGATCCATAGACACGGACAACAGTGTGGGGATGGACTACGGAAGTAGGGAGCAAGCTGGGTGGAAGGGAGCAAAGGGGGGAAAATTCAGGCAACTTTAATAGCATAAACAATAAAATATTTAAAAAATAATTAGAAAAACTTAAAACACAAGTGACAGAATGTAGGAAAATTAAATACGAAAGAAAATATTTATATATTAAAAATAGACTAAAACACAAGAACAAGTTAACATAGTAAAATATAAATATAGGTAATTATGGAAAATATGTATAAATTAGCCTATGAAATATGATATAGAATGTATGATATATATGAACACATAAATATAGAAGATTAAAAGGATAGAACTTAAAAAATAAATGGAGAAAGGTAAAAAGGATTAAATTAGGCAATGAGAACTCTTAATAAGAAAAGAAATACCAAAATACAGATTATAGGAATCTCTAAAAAGAAATCAAAACTCAAAACAAGGGTCTACAATAAATACTAAATTTCAGCAAGAAACTTATAGTGAAAAAAATATGTTGTCATCATATTTTTTAACACCAATGATTTATATCAGAAGAATATTGAGTTATATATTAAGATACTCAAGAAATGAAAATATGAACCATAAATTTTACATCTTAAAAACTGGTTTTCTTACATAAAAATAGCAAACTGCTGTTGACATATGTGAATTCAGGGAATATTGTTTCTTTTTCCTGCAGAATCTGCTAGAGGCAACCACTCAGACAACACCAAATGACTAGGGAGACATTGACATAAGAAGTAGAGATGAATGTTAAATGTGTTGAATTAATTCTAAATGAGCATTAAAAAGGAGAGTCTATATAACCTTCAACCATGAAGGAAAAGTACAACTATACTGAAAATAATGGGGGGTATATGGAAATAATACATGCCAAAATATTTTTTTTAGAATTCTAACTGGATGTAGTGCTATTAAAATTCTTATTCTAAAACATCAGTATGTTTAATTTGTGGTAAAACAAAGAGTAATTATGAAATTTTCTAATTCTATAATCCCCTGTACATATGTACATGTGTATATATAATATATATGGTATAATATGTATATATATGAATATTGTGTGTGTGTATATATATATATTTTAAAAATTTATTTAGTTTTTCTTAGCTAACGATCAGAGTCCAGAAACAATGACCCTGGGGACAATTAACATCACTAGCCCCTAGCATTCAGGTTGTAGTATTGAAATACCATTTACCATCAAAATACTAGGGCTGCTTGGAAACATATCTGATGGCACATTTGGGACAGTAAATGTCCAAGCAAATCCTAGAACACCTTGTTATACCTGTCAGTGATGAAGCTGTCAAAGAGTACTACAGTAACATTAAAAATAACTAGGGGGCAATGGGGTAGGGGTAAAGGTGAGCAACAGGAAAAAAAGGCGGGGAAAATGTAACTGAACAACAATAAAAAAGAATGAAAAAATTACTAGGGTTATGTCAAAAGGAGACAATTTGAAGATGCTCTCATTGGCCAAAAATGGAATAATTGTGCTTCAATAAGGATCATAATTGAGGCTTAACAAGCGAGTGGTTGAAAGACAATCAGTGTCAGTTCTCCAAGTTCTATACCAAGTTCAGATTCAGCTGTCTCAGCTCTTCTCCATGGCAGACCATGAGGAGATATAGGTTTCTTTGCAGCCTTAGCTGCCTTCCTTCTCTCCCTTGTCTTCAGATGCCTCTTCAACATCTTTGCCCAGCGTCTCAGTGAGTTTGGACTGGCCAGTTCGGAGCAGGAGTGGCGGCTGAATGGTGGACCTGCTAGAGAAGTGGAGTTGCAGATCAGAGACACAGCATATTCATCAACCAAATTTCTTGAAGCCACATTTGCAGTATCAGCTCAAGTGGAAGAGCTAGCCTTCAAATGTACAGAAAATGCACATTTCCTTAAAAGATGGTGGGATCTCTTGAAAGAAGGCTATAATTCTTTGAAGCCTGACAACTGATTTGGCTGGAGAATAACTCCTACTTCCTCATTTATGATATTTACAAATGTACCATAGTACTCTCCAGTAGTTCTGTATACTCAAAATGAAATTTTTCTTGGTTTTCTTTACTTTTGTGAAAGTAGATTACTGATGTTATTTATTTTTTTGTGCTAGCTGGTATTCATTTACCTTAAATACATTCTGTCTAAACTTTTATAGAATCTTTTATGAAAGTTCATTTCATCAGTGGATAATAATACCACAGTGTTACCAGTAGTAAACTAGGTAGAACATTGTTCTATTCAATTTGCAAGAAGATGCTAAGAATAGCTGAGTTTGAAGTTCAGCTTCATTTTATCGACCAAGGATGATAACTTTAAGATCAATAATGTTAGATCCGAGTGTTGGGGATGCTCTAGACTAAGTACCATCCCCAGTGTCTTTCCACCTCCTCCATCTGCAGTGGAAGCAGCCAGCAGTACTTAGCAGTGGCAACTTGAGGCTGCAGCCAGTCAAGGCCCCCAGGGTGGTACTCAGCTGAGTGCTGGGCTCAGTGCCCCAAAGGGGTGTGTGTAGGGTGGGGCAGCCAGCTGGGACAAGTTGATGGCCTTGGAAAACCTCCCACACACCCACACACCCCTTTTGTGTTGCAGGCTGCCCCTCCAAGAACAGAGGCAACAAGTGGACGTGTGAGCCTTCCAATGGGTCCACCTGGGAACAGCACTGGGGGTGGAAACTGGCACCACCTTCTGGTCTTCCCTGCAGGGGAAAACAGGAAAACAAGAACTAACAAGAATTTGAGTGACAAACCCCTGGATTCAGATCAGAAGACTGTTCATTTGCCTATTGCTGCATTCCTGGAAACTGTGCTGCTGACCTTCTGATTCAGAAAATAAAAAGAATCTGAGAGACAACAGAGACCAAAATACCCAAGAATTTCTAACAGAACATTTTCTAGGTAAATCTGAATTTGTGGAAGTCTAAACAACTTACCAAGGTCAGGCATCTACAAAGAAGCACAGCCAGTGTCTAAAATGAAGTCTGTCTGATACAAAAGCTCCCAGTGCTCCTAATCACTGCCCCCTCAAAATGAAACAATTTAAACTACTCAAAGTGAAGGGAATAAAAATAGTAAACTTGTAGACATTGCATTCCTGGAGGGAAGATGGCAACGTGGTAGGAGGGAGCAGATTCCACTTCCCCCTACACACGGGAGAAAAAAACAGCTTATCTATGGAGGAACAGAGCAAACAGCCAATAGCACCACAGCATATATGAAAATAGGAGATCAAAAATTGTAGCAAACATTGAAACAGCAGATGAATAGGTAGGAGCTGTGAACACCAGGATACCCGAAGGAGACTGCACCACTGAATCTCACAGGTATTCTACCACAGAAGTTCACACCATAAACCCAGGGATCCAGAACAGATCAATTTAAGAAGCTGAAGCTAGCAAGAGTCTCACAAACAATGGGAAGACAAAGAAACAATCCCTGAATGAAGGGAAAGAAAGAAGCTTCAGAAAAAATGCTAAATGAAATAGAGGCAACTCAACTATCAGATATTAAGTTCAAAGCAATGGTTATCAGGAAGCTCAGTGAGCTCACAGCAAATTACCAGAAACTACAGGGAAACTACAATGAACTCATTGCAAACCATATCAACAAGAAAAAGGAAATAGAAACTATCAACAAGGGGCAAGAGGAAATGAAGAACACAATATCTGAACTGAAGAACACAGTAGAAGGAATCAAAAGCAGAATCGATGAAGCAGAAGATCAGATCAGTGAGCTGGAGGACAAAGTAGAAAAAAATCACCCAGAAAAAGCAAGAAAAGGAAAAGAGGCTCAGAAAGAATGAAGAGGGATTAAGAGAAATGCAAGACAATATGAAACATAATAATATCCATATAATAGGGATACCAGAAAGAGAAGAAGAAGAGCAAGGGATAGAAAACCTATTTGGAAAAGTAATGATGGAAAACTTCCCTAATTTGATGAGAGAAAAAGTCACAAAAATCCAGGAAACACAGAGGGTCCCAATCAAGAGGAACCCAAGGAGGCCCACCTCAAGACACATCATAATTAAAATCGCAAAATTCCAACACAAAGAGAGAATGTTAAAGGCAGCAAGGGAGAAACAGGAAATAACATACAAGGGAGCCCTGATAAGGTTAGCAGCAGATTTTCTCAATGGAAACACTCCAAGCCAGAAGAGAATGGTAAGAAACATCCAAGTAATGAGAACCAAAGGTCTGCAACCAAGACTAATTTACCCAGCTAGGCTCTCAATCAAGATAGAAGGCCAAAGAAGGAGCTTCCCAGACAAAAGAAGTCTAAAAGAATACACCTCCACCAAACCAGCTCTGCAAGAGATGCTAAAGGGCCTGCTTTAAGGAAAGGAAGGAAGAGAGAGAGAGAGAGAGAGAGAGAGAGATATGAACACAGGTACAAAAATGGCAATGAATAAGTACCTATCAATAATAATCTTAAACATAAATGGATTAAATGCTCCAATCAAAAGACATAGAATAGGTGAATGGATAAGAAAGCATGATCCACACATATGCTGCCCACAACAGACCCACCTCAGGGCAAAAGATCCAAACAGACTGAAAGTGAAGGACTGCAAACAAATTTTCCAAGCAAATGCACAGGGGGAAAAGCCAAGGTAGAATACTCACATCAGACAAAATAGACTTCAAAAAAAGGGCCATAAAGAAAGACCCAGAGGGTCACTTCATAATACTCAAGGGAAGAATCCACCAAGAAGACATAAACATTGTAAATATATATGTACCCAAGGTAGGGGCACCCAAATATATAAAGAAAATCTTAGGGGACTTCAGGAAAGATATTGACAGCAACACAATTATAGTAGGGGATTTCAACACCCCACTGTCAAAAATGGACAGATCTTCCAAACAAAATATCAGCAAAGATACTGTGGCATTGAACAACGCTCTAGATGAAATGGACTTAACTGATATACATAGAGCACTCCCTCCCAAGGAAGCTAAATACACATTCTTTTCAAATGCACATGGAACATTTTCAAAGATACACCACATGATAGGACATAAAACAAGCCTCAACAAATTCAAGAAAATTGAAATTGTACCAAGCATTTTCTCTGACCACAAGGGACTGAAACTAGAAACCAACTCCAAGGGGAAAACCCAAAACACTCAAAATCATGGAGATTGAATAGCATGCTATTAAACAATGAATGGGTCAAGAATGAAATTAGGGAAGAAATCAAAAAGTTTCTGGAAACAAACGAAAATGAACTTACAACAACCCAAAACTTATGGGACACAGCAAAGGCAGTCCTGAGAGGGAAGTTCGTAGCAATACAGGCCTACCTGAAAAAGATAGAAACATTTCAAACAAACAACCTAACCCTACATCTACAAAAACTCAAGGAACAACAACAAACACAGCCCAGAGCAAGTAAAAGGAAGGAAATAACCAAGATCAGAGCAGAATTAAATGACATTGAGACTAAAAGCACAATTCTAAGGATCAATGAATCCAGGAGCTGGTTCTTTGAAAAGATAAACAAAATTGACAAGCCTTTAAGCAGGCTCATCAAGAAAAAAAGAGAGAAGACCTAAATAAACACAATCAGAAATGAAAGAGGAGAGATTACAGCTGATAGTACAGAAATACAAAGGATTGTAAGAAATTACTGTGAAGAACTGTATGCCAAGAAATTTGAAAAAAATAGGTGAAATGGACAAATTTCTAGAAAAATATAATCTTCCAAAATTCAATGAAGAAGAAGCAGAAAGCCTGAACAGACCAATAACAGCAGATGAAATTGAAGCAGTAATCAAAAAACTCCCAACACACAAAAACCCTGGACCAGAGGGGTTCACAGGAGAATTCTACAAAGCATTTAAGGAAGAGCTAACCCCTAGCCTTCACAGACTACTCCAAAAAATTCAAAATGATGGAAGACTCCCAAACTCTTTTTATGAAGCCAGCATCATCCTAATCCCAAACCCAGATAAAGACACAACACAGAAAGAAAACTTCAGGCCAATATCGCTGATGAACATAGATGCTAAAATCCTCAACAAAATATTGGCAAACTGCATCCAACAATACATTAAAAAGATCATACAACATGACCAAGTGGGATTCATCCCAGGGATGCAAGGATGGGTCAATATTCACAAATCAGTAAATGTAATACATCACATAAACAAAAGTAAAGACAAAAATCACATGATCATATCAATAGATGGGGAAAAAGCATTTGATAAGGTACAGCACCCATTTATGATTAGAACACTCAGCAAAGTTGGAATAGAGGGAGTATTCCTCAACATAATAGAGCCCATATGTGAGAGACCTACAGCCAGCATCATACTCAATGGGCAAAAACTAAAATCTTTTCCACTAAGATCAGGAACAAGACAAGGTTGTCCACTTTCAGCACTTCTATTCATTATAGTTTTGGAAATTTTAGCCACAGCAATTAGACAAGCAAAGGAAATAAAAGGCATCCAAATTGGAAAGGAGGAAACAAAACTATCATTGTTTGCAGATGACATGATAGTGTACATACAAAATCCTATAGACTCAGCCAAAAAACTGCTCGACCTAATCAATGAATTTGGCCAAATATCAGAATACAAAGTCAATATCCAGAAATCAAAGGCATTTTTGTATACCAACAATGAAACAGCAGAAGCAGAGATCAAGAAAAAAATCACATTCAATATAGCAAAAAGAAAAATAAAATACCTAGGAATAAACCTAACCAAAGAGGTAAAAGACCTGTATTCAGAAAACTACACAACGCTGAAGAAAGAAATCAAGGAAGACACAAACAAATGGAAACATATACCATGTTCATGGGTTGGAAGAATTAACATCATCAAAATGTCCATACTACCCAAAGCAATTTACAGTTTTATTGCAATACCAATTAAAGTACCAATGGCATATTTCACAGACATAGAGCAAACGCTTCAAAAATTTATATGGAACCATAAAGGACCTGGAATAGCTGCAGCAATTTTGACAAAGAAGGGCAAAGTAGGAGGGATCATAATACCTGATACCAAACTGTATTACCAGGCCACTGTAATCAAAACAGTCTGGTACTCGCATAAAAACAGGCACATGGACCAATGGAACCAAACAGAGAGCCCAGAAATAAACCCAAGTCTCTATGATCAATTAATATTCGACAAAGGGAGCAGCAACATAAAATGGAGTAAAAATAGCCTCTTCATCAAGTGGTATTGGGAGAACTGGACAGCTATGTGCAAAAAAATGAAACTTGAGCACCAACTTACACCATATACAAAAATAAATTCAAGGTGAAGAAAGGATTTAAATATAAATCATGACACCAGTAAAGTCCTAGAGGAGAACATAGGCAGGAAAATCTCAGATATTTCATGCAGCAACATTTTTACTGATATGTCCCCTAGAGCAAGGGACATAAAGGAAAGAATAAACAAATGGGATCTCATCAAAATAAAAAGCTTCTGCATGGCTAAAGAAAACAGTATTAAAATAAAAAGAGAACCAACCATATGGGAAAACATACTTGCCAATGATACCTCAGACAAAAGTTTAATCTCCAAAATATATGAAGAACTTACATGACTCCACTCTAAGAAGACAAGCAACCCAATTAAAAAATGGGCAAAGGACTTGAACAGACACTTCTCCAAGGAGGACATACAGAGGATCCAGAGACATATGAAAAGATATTCAATATCACTACCTATCAGAGAGATGCAAATTAAAACCACAATGAGATACCACTTCACACCAATCAGAAAGGCCCATCAGAAGCAAATCAACAAACAACAAGTGTTAGAGAGGATGTGGAGAAAAGGGGACCCTAGTGCACTGTTGGTGGGATTGCAGACTGGTACAACCACTATGGATAATAGTGTGGAATTTTTGCAGAAAACTAAAAATGGATCCTCCTTTTGACCCAGCAATTCCACTGCTAGGGTTATATCCTAAGAACCTTGAAACACCAATCCAAAAGAACGTATGCAACCCAAATTCATAGCAGCACAATTTACGATAGCCAATTGTTAGAAGCAACCTAGATGCCCATCAGTAAATGAATGGATCAAGAAACTATGGTACATTTACACAATGGAATTCTATGCAGCAGAAAGAGAGAAGGCGCTCCTACCCTTTGTGACAGCGTGGATGGAACTGGACAGCATTATGTTAAGTGAAATAAGCCATGCGATGAAAGATGAATACTATATGATCTCACCTTTCACAGGAACCTAAACAACAAAACAAACAAACAAACAAAATATGACCAAAGACACTGAAATAGAGAACAGGCTGACAGTGACCAGAGGGGAGATGGAAGGGAATTTTAGGGGAATTTCAGGGGGAAAGCTGGAGGGTTTACAGGAACAAATATGAAGGACACATGGACAAAAACTTGGGGGGCGTGGAAATGGGATGGAGGTGGGGAGGGATGGGTGGGTGGGCTGGGATGGGCGTTAAAGACAGAAAACTGTACTTGAACAACAATTAAAATATATATTTTTAAGTTAGATTCAGCTCCATTATGCTAAGTTCTCTAGGACAACTATCTACTTGCATATCCCCAGCACCTGGAACAGTGTCACATAATCACTCTAAATTTGTTGGATAAAATAGTTGACAGCATGATTAAATCTATTTTTTTCTTTCTGATTTTAGCATGGAGGATATAATTGTTTCCCTAAAAATATTTGAGTCAAATATTTATAGTGACTTAAACTTTAACTGATGACAGCTTTTTCAAATGTATGACAATTTTTGCCCTTCTATGATGCTTTTTACAAAGGCGTTTACTTCAGAAAACGCAGGCATATGTAGAAAGAATTATTTTTTCCCTTTTTATTTCTAAGGTTAACTGCTTCTACAGATAATATTTCTTGCATTTTTTGTTGTTAGGTCTTTGCTCTCTATAAAGTGCCTTATCACAATTATGGCTATGTTCTGTTGCTGTTAGGACTTTGTAAGTAATAATTCTAAATTTTAAACATAGTAATTTCAAAGTTACTTTGTTTTTAATGCAAGAATTTAAATGATGTCATTTTCATGTTATTTGACTTTATTGACAATGCTCTAGTTTACTTGTTCTGTATCTTAGGTTGCTTTCTCTGTCTCTGTCTCTCTCTGGCAGTTTGTCATGTGTCAATGATTAAGCCAATTAATTTTGTACTATATAACTCCAGACATCTTTGATATAGCATCTTAATTCTTTGTAGATATGGAGATGTGTACAGAACTATGTTCTGAAGCTCCACAATGGGGCTATGATAGGGACAACTGAATAGACAAAGAATAGTTTTGTGTAGCATATTAGGTCATAGTTCTTAACTAATTTTTTAAGTTACAGATAACACATATAGTATGTACTTGTATCATAGAGTTGCATATTTTTATATTAGAAAAATATTTTTCTTGTGTGTCATAAAAATTGAAATTTAAAAATGTACAAAAATAAACTTGTTAAAAGCAAAAAATATATAACTGAAATTGATTTAAATGCATCAATATACTATCTTGAAAACAGGTAAATAATGGGAAAAAGTATTTATCTTGGTCTACTGAGTAAATAATAGATGAAAAGATTGTCTCTTTATAATAACATTTCAACTAAAAATAAGCAACAAATAATATAAGTGGAATGTCACTAATTTGAAATCTCCAGTGAATTGATGGATGTAGACATTGAGTATTAACAACTGCCAACATCACACACCCCAAAATGGCAACCATCCATCATGTGCCTCTCTACAAAATAAATCAATATCATTGTAGTCTTGTCAAAGCTATTGAACATGAGTCTGATTAAACCTCTGGATTTACCTGTCTTTTTGTAGAAAATGGGCAGAAAAACATATAGATCTACCAAATGAATACTACATCACCAAATTCCAGATTGTGAAATGCTCTAAGTCAAATGGTTCAGATTCTTAAACTGATAAATTGTTACATGTAAAGGCATGGATGTGAAACCTGTAGATTAAAGGGACTGAGAATTATACCAAGTTAAAAAAAAATGAGCAGATCTGTAATGCCCAGGGATGTACACTTTGGTGATGAAACTATAAGTGGACACATATAGTGAATAGCATATAAGTTGATAGTAGGTAGTTACTTTGTGGAAAGCAAAAGGATAGTTATTGGGACTGGGAATATATAGAGGCTTCTCAGGTGGCTCAGAATGTTCTTGATTGGGGTAGTGGGTACAACAGTGTTAACTAACATTACTAAATATGCTCAAACCATGTAATAATATCACAAAGGAAAAAGCAAATTTTTTCTTTAGCAACCAACCCCATTCCTCTTTTCTGAAAGTCATCACTTGTAGCTCACAAATGTATACCCTCCTATATATTTTTAAAACCTTTTCCATATAAACTAGATAGATGATACATACATAGATTCAGTAATAATCATAAGCATAAACTTATTGAAACTTTTATGTATTTGCTTCATGTAAACTCAATCACCCTATACATAGACCCATTCACTTTCTTTCCTCACTAAAAATACGTGTAAGATACATTTTCTATTAGACTTCTCCCTTTGAATGACTGTACAATGTTTCTTAGAATGGTCTTAAAGTTATTTATTTTAATCATTTTATTAAACATTGTATATTTACAATGTTTCAAACATGTAGACACATATGAAGGATATAAAGAACAGTTATATAATGAACACTTGTACTCCCACCTACCAGTCTAAAATATAGGTAGATAACTTCAAAGTTCTCTGTATGTCAGACATTATTTCAATCCCTTTCATGGATGACTTTACAGATCATTTGGTTATTCTCAGTTTCTTGGTCTATGCCCATATCTTAAAAATTTTTCATTTCTTTAAATATACTTATAATATGAATAGTTATTTTAAATTCTTTGTCTGATATTCCAATATCCAGTCCTGAGATCTTGAGCTTCTGTTGTCTAATATATAGATTTGTTTATGGTATCTTGTCTTGTACAGTGTGTGTTTTTTTTTAAACTGTGTGTTCATAATTTTTAGATCTGCATTTATGGAAATTCAATGTGAACCTTGTATTACATGTGAGGGTTTTTCCTAGTGAAAATTTTCATGTAATTTTTTTTTGATAGATGCCTAGCTAAACTACTAACTTGGAACCATTATCCTATGATTTCTCAACTTGTGTTTTGCAAGGTTACCCCACGGAGTTGAATTTCTCATCACCAGCTCTTCAGTGTCCACTGAAGAGTACATGGAACAAAGTAAAAAGTCAATACAAACATCCAAAAAAGCTACATTTAATACTGTGGTAGGAACTTTAAAATGTGAGTTGCATGGGTGTGACTGCTTTTTGTTCTACAATACTGACAGCTTTCTCGTATTTTATATTTTATCGCATTCTCATACTACTCTAGAAGGCCAATATTAGCAATATTCTGTAGTTAAAAAAGCTGAAGTTTATAAAATTTAGCTAATTTTTTTCCTGTTTCCTTTGCCATGTCCTGCCATCACAGGGGCAGAAGGTGTTGTGACTGTCCTTCTTACTGTTCATTAGCACTTTCAGCCACTTCTCCTTTCTGCACCCTTTTTAAAAGCAGTCCTTTGGAATGCTGACTTCAGATTAGATCTCCTATTAGTTCTCTTTTTTGCTGCCATCTAAAGTTTGCAAGGTAGAGAGTGTAACTTTATGCCTATCATTCTCTGTGGCTATACCCTCCATTTTATTGATGCATCCAATATTTAGCTTCTCAAAAATCTTGTATATCAGCACCCTACTCTGACCACTTACATGTCCTTTCTAATTCACCTTAGCTTCTTCTCAACCCCAGCCCTTTTGTTTTCACTGAAACATCCAGTCCTTTGACCTCACCTAATCTTCCTTGTCATCTGCCTTATCTTAGTCTCAGTATTCTCTTTACTGTGCTATATCCTCTGATTAATCACTGTCCTCACTCCTTTGCAGATAGCCTCAACTCCCTTGCCTTTCTCTAGTGCTTTCAATTTTGCCTGGCAAAATGCTAAAACTGATTAAACTCATCATTTTGCCTACTCTGTTTATGCGCCTAAATACCTAAGCATTATTGGAGAAAAACAGTACCGTGCTGATGGTTTTGCATGGTAAGTTTATAGTCACTAATCTTTACTAGCTATTCAGGAGTGCTAAGCTGCTCTATATTTCCTTGGCAAACTTACTTGCCTACTCCTCGGGATGACTGTTTCATATTTCCCCTCTCTTAAAAATCCCTAACCCTCTCATTTCTTTACCAAGTCAGTAAATTCTGTTCTTGTTTCACTGGTAACACAGAAGCCACCAGGAAAGAATATTCTTGTCTTTTATCATGAAAATGTTCAACCTCCATTAATATGCTCTCAATTGCTCATTAAACCATTTAGGATGCTTTTGACAGCAAGCACAAAATACAGTACTAAAACTGGTTATAAAATAGGCTTTCGAATATTAAATAAATATCTAAGGGATATTTATAAAATTATCTATAAAATAGGCTTTCTTGTTTAATATCTAAGGGATATTAAATAATTATCTAAAGGATATTAGATAATTAGAAATTAACTAAAATCAGAGATACGCGGTTTCAGGAACGGTCAATTCCATGGTCACAATATTAGAGCTCTGAGTATTTTCTCCAGGATTATAACATAGCTGCCATAGCTCCCACAGCACATCCTAACACTTCCACCGATTGCAGGAGTTCCTCTTTGAATGTCTCTTCTTTTTAATCAAGGAGAAAACAGTTCTCCAGACTTTTCATTAACTTCCTTCTCTATCTCTTTGAGCATATTTGGATCATACACCCATTCTTAAACCAGTGGTTATCAGAAAAGAAATATGGTAGTTAGGCCTAGTCCATTTTAGTGGGTTTATCAGTCCTAGGCATATCTTAACACAGTTTGGATTATGTTTGAAAGGATGAAGAAGAAAATAGCAATTTTGGAGACAATGAACATCATGGCCCCTTTATAATGTGCTTTCTCCACTGTTACAGTCGGTGACTTGTCTCTGTATCTATTAAAGATTAGCCCCTCCACTTGGGCACTTTATCCCATTTCCTCTTGCTTGCACAATAATTTTTTTCTCTCAAATAACCCCTATTTCTTTTGTAACAACAATTTCTTTCTTTCAAATCAATGATTCCTGTTAGTATACGAATATGTTATATTAACTGAAAAGTTTTTCCTTTTGACCAAAGATTTCCTCCAATTACACAAGAGACACAATTTTTAAGTGCTATGTGTAATCATTGCTTCACTTGCTCTTTATTCTCTTTACTGAAATTAAATTATTGGTCATCTACATTACATTTTAAAAACTTTTATCTAGCTGAGTTAACATAATTATTGTGGTTTACTCTCATTACAAGTGCTCTGAATGTGATTCCTTACATTCTATCAACTTTTATTGCTTATGTATTTATTTTCCAAGTGCATCCATTATTTCAGTTAACACCAAGTTGAATGAGGGCAGGGTAGAGAACATTGAAGAATAAGAAGTAAATAATGAAGACATGGAGAAAGTCAGCAAAATGCTTGAGAAAGGATAGAAAAGGTTGGGATCAAGGGAAGACTGTCCCTTATATAAGTGACTGTCATGGCCACTGGCTTTCTCAGGGGTGTCCAACCTTTTGGCATCTTTGGGCCACATTGGAAGAAGAAGAGTTGTCTTGGACCACACATTAAGTACATTGTGACACATAATCACAAAAAAATCTTATAATGTTTTAAGTAAATTTATGATTTTATGTTGAGCCGAATTCATAGCCATCCTGAGCTATAGGCAGCCCACTGGCCACAGGTTGGATACCACTGTGGGAATGGTGACATTTTATTAAATCAAGGCAAATACTATTTGCATATTTGAGGACTCCAATTTATCTAGTAAAAAGCTTTTCCCTTAAATTGATACAAAATAGGTATTTGTCAATTTTAATTTACAACATGTAAAGTATTTTCAGAAAGACTAATCAAACATCGCATGTGATTTACACAACCACTTATTAAGGTAGACTAAAAATGAATGATTATCTTTGTTTTTCTACATGTTAATTTGAGGTCGGGCATTTAACTTCTCAGTGCCCTAACTTAATCATCAGTGAAATGGGTATAAAGTCCCTTAGCAATAGGCTTTCGTGAAGATTAATTCAGCACCTAGCATATAGCATGTCTGTATTAGTATTATGTATTATTATTATTATTTATTAATTATTTAAAAGATAGGGAAGCTGAAGTTCATAAAGTTTAAAATTACCCAATTGGAGAGTAGTGAGTTCTTGATAAAACATCTACATGTTTATTCTTTTAAATTTCAATTCAGTGATCTTTCTACTTTACAATATTGTTAGGTTCGGTGGTATCACTTAACATGGATTTAAATGTAAATTTAATTCCAGACAAATCTTCATTTCCTTTGGGAGACTGATATTGTCTCCTTCCTGACAATTAGAATTAAAAACCTGATTATCTTTACCCCTGTTCACTGGCTGCCAAGAAGCTGAATCAAATTTAAAGTGTAATCATAGCAATTATCTGTTGTTACTGCCTTTATCTTCATTGACTTTATCTATGTCTTGTTTGTATTCGGTTTTTCCCTGGTAATTACTTTTTACATATATTTCCTTATTAGCTCTCCTTCTTAATTTCTTAGAAGAATTACCATTGTTGAACAAGTAAATCTCTGCTACTACCAGTGTTGGAGGTTGCAAGATAGAGTTGCCCATGTGGAAAGTAGATAAATTGCAAGCCAAAGCCGACAATTAGGAGCCTCCGCCCTTGTGGCTCTTTATTTTGGGCTTACAATTGAAACCACTATTTGTTTTCTCTGTCCGTGATGTCTTAATATATGCAGGATGGTTCTTCCAATTGTCAGTTACACAAGCCTCTTTTTGTGTCTCAGGCTCAGCTGCTCTGGGGAACCACAGTCTTCCTTTTGAAGTGCTCACACCAGGGTTCTCTGAAATTAACACGTTTGCCACAGAGCCTCTAATTTTATCAATCTTTTTCTTTTTTAAAATTGAGATATGGTATACATATACCAGAGTATTTTAAGTATATTACTATTAATTATGTACTTTAAAAATGATTTGTATATGTTTGCATCCTTTTAACCACCATCCAGATAAAGATAGAGAACATTTCCAGCATTCCCTAGGTTTCCTTTGTGCCCATACCATCCTGCCCAAGAGGAAACCACTATTCTGACTTCTGTCACCATGGATTAGTTTTACCTGTTCTTGAACTGTCTATAAACTGAAACCACACATACAACATGAAGTTACCTGTTTTTCTTGCTTTTTTTGTACTCAACATATCTATGAGATTCATCTGTTTTTTTTATTATGCCTATGTTTGGATGGTATTGTTTTTTGTTTGTTTCTGTAAGTGGCTGTATTTTGCTAATAGAATAGATTACTCTTTTTATTTATATATTGTATTCCATTGTATTAATACACCTCATTGTGCAAATATACCATTTTCCTTTTGATGGGCATTTGGGATGTATCTAGTTTAGGACTGTTACAGTAAAGCCACTTGAATGTAATTCCATCTTGGTTTTTATGTGATGCAGACGAGGCAAAATTATAAAAACATGAGTTATTTTAGTTTCTGTCATGCTTGTTTTTTGTTGTTAATCGCAATTCTTTGTAAAAATATGGTAAAGTTAGAAGTTTTGCAAAGGAAAAAAAGTTTTGCAAAGGAAGGAGATATGAAACTAAAAGACTTAGAATACCAGTTAGAAGAAAATAAGAGAATTTCACTTACTACAATTAACAATATTTCTTTACACCATTTATTCACAATCAAAAAAATAATAAAAAATGTAGTTTTCTTTACACTAAATTCTTACCTTATTTACTTTGCACTTACAACATAATAAGAAAGGTGTATTTGGCTGTGACCATCCCCTGCGGATTATTTTTCTACTCAGTGCTGATTTGTATTCCTTTCCCTTTAGTATCGCCCCTATTCCTTTGCTTATCTGAAGCAGCGACAAAGGATACCCAGGGCTTTTTTTACTCTGATACTGCCTGAAGCACACTGGCAATTTCTCTCTGCATGTACATACTGCTTTCCCCATGCCTTCCTTACTTTATGTAAATAGTGATATCTTATAGGACTGTCGACTTTAAAAGATCCTTTAGGTTTTCATCCACCTTACCAAATTATCTGAGCCATTTTACATTCAGTTTTTGTCTTATTCATAGAGATTGCTGATAATTTAAAATATATAAAAACTTTCAGAATGGTTTTCCCCTTTATCTCACCTTTTCTCTTTTAATATATATGCTTCATATCTTATGAACTTTTTACAGCGATCATATTTCTTGAGCTCATCATTGCATTATCATTCTTTAGTTAAATTACATTCTGCATATGAGTCTTGAATTCTCATCTATTTTCTTTTCAGAGAATCAGAATTTAAGTACTGTGCACTTCCCGGTTTCAAAGAAATGGAACGATAGTATGGAAGTAGAGATAGGGACAAGTGAACAAAGCTAAAACACTGTTTTTCAGGATTCCCTAGGGCTGAAGAGTTTGAATATTGATAAAACAAACTTATTATGATATAACATATTTATATTGTTATTTTGAATGCATTTTAAATGTTTATAAGAATATCAAGAAAACTACATATAGATGAGTATCCTCAGTTTTCTAAATCTTGTACCCCAAGCAACTGAGTAAATTCTAGAATCAGAGAGTTGAAGATCCAACTTCTGGACAAGATGGAGGTGTAGGTGAACACACTGTGCCTCCTGATGCAACCAAAATTAAGGACAATAAAGATTTAGAAGCAAGAAAACAACCAGAACTGATAGAAAATTGAACTGTACGGAAGTCCAACAGCCATTCATCCAGACTGGTAAGAGGGGAGGAGTCGTGGCAGGAAAAAGTGGAGGTTGGTGGAACCGGCCTGCAGGCAGCACTTGGAAGATCCAAGGCGTACAGGCGATGGATAGTGGATCCCGGACACTGGGTGGTGTCAGGCAGGCCCAGTGAGGCTGTTCAGGGCCGCTGGCTGACCAGGTGGTCACACATTCGCACGCAGACAATCCAGGTGAGAACAGAGAACAGGACAGACCTCCCAACCCAGGGCCCCAGGGCCCCAGGGCCCCAATGCCAGGAAATAAAACCTAAGAACACTGATTGAAAACACTTGTGGGGGTTGAGGTGTTAGGGGAGACTCCTAGCCTCACAGGAGAGTTCGTTGGAGAGACCCACTGAGTCCTGGAATGTACACAAGCCCACCCACATGGAAATCAGCACCAGAAGGGCCCAATTTGCTTGGGGGAAGCAGCATAGGGGACTGAAATCTGAGAGAGAGAGAGTAGATAAAGTGCCATTGTTCCCTCTCTGACCCCACCCCTACAAACAGTTTCACAACCCAGTGACTGGGTTGCTCTGCCCTGGTGAACACCTAAGGCTCCGCCCCTCACTATGTAACAGCCATGACCAGACCAAAAGAAAACAAAACAAAACAAAACAAAACAAAAAACAAAACCAAAAATGGCTCAAATGGGAGAACAGATCAAAGCTCCAGAGCTAATTCATCTAAGTGATCAAGAGATAGCCAACCTATCAGATGCACAGTTCAAAGCATTGGTGATTAGGAAGCTCACAGAATTGGTTGATTTTAGTCTCAAATTAGATGAACAAATGAAGGCTACAATAAGTGAAATGAGGAAAAACACACAGGGAACCAAGAGTGATGGCAGGAAAACTGGGACTCAAATCAATGGAGTGGACCTGAAGGAAGAAAGGAACATCCACTCAGAAAAGAATAAAGAAACAAGAATTAAAAAAAATAAGGAGAGGCTTAGGAACCTCCAGGATATCTTTAAATGTCCCAACATCTGAATTATAGGGGTACCACAAGGGGAAGAGGAAGAACAACAAATGGAAAACTTATTTGAACAAATAATAAAGGAGAACGTCCCCAATCTGGCAAAGGAAATAGACTTCCAGGAAGTCCAGGAAGCTCAGAGAGTCCCAAAGAAGTTGGACCCAAGGAGGAACACACCAAGGCACATTATAATTACATTAGCCAAGATTAAAATGAAGGGGAGAATTCTAGAAGCAGCAAGGGATAAGGGCACAGTCCACCAGTCAACCAGGAAAAAGACAGCAAACTCACAGATGTTAACAACCATACCTAAAACAAAAGCAAACTAAGCAAACAGCTAGAACAGGAACAGAAAAACAGAAATGGAGATCACATGGGGAGTTAGGAACAGGGGAGTGGAAGGAGGAGAGAGGGGGAAAAGGTACAGAGAATACATAGCGTGGATGGTAGGTAGAAAATAGACAGGGGGAGGGCAAGAATAGTGTGGGAAATGTAGAGGCTAAAGAACTTATGACACATGGACATGAACTAAAGCTGGGGAATGTGGGTGGGAGGGGGTGTGCAGGGTGGAGGGGAATGATGGGGGAGAAATGGGACAACTATAATAAAATAGTCAATAAAATATAATTAAAAAAAATAAAGTTGAAGATCAACTGACCAATTTCCCTGTGTGAGTTAGCAAAGACTACCATAACAAAATACCACAGGCTAGGTGGCTTAGATGATAGAAGTTTATGTCTCACAGTTCTGAAGGCCAGGAAATCTAATATCAAGGTGCCAGGCCTTTCCTTGGTGAGTACACACACAGACAGAAAGAGATAGAGAGACAGAGAGACATTCATCAAGATCTCTCCCTCTTTTATAGAACCGATAATCCCATGGTGAGGGGAAGGCCACACTTCCATGACCTGACCTAACCTGAAGTACCTCCTGATGGCTGCATCTCTAAATACCATTGCATTGATGGTGAGGGTTTCAACATGTGAATTTGGGGGCAATGCATTTAGTCAATAGCATTCCTCTTATGGATTGTGGAGGAAATCATACTTTATCTCATTTTTTTTTCTAAAAACAGAGGAAGTGGAAGGAAGTTTCTATTGTATTTGGATATCAGAAAGAATCACAGGCCATCTGGTCCAACTTTACCTGTCTTGTGTATGGATAGCTTGAATATCACCTGTGGCTAGAAATCCCAATCTGTTACAATGCACATGTGCATCATAAACACCTAGTGGTTCAGGTATTCATTGATGTAGAACAAATAATCCCACAATTTAAGGGCTTTTATCAACAATGATTTGTTATTTCTCTTAATTCAGTAAGTGAGGAATTTGGGCAAGGCTTCGGAGGGCTGTTCCTCTAAAATGCCTGTTGTCCGTGGGGTTATTCACTCAGTTGCATTTACTGGCAGTGGGGCTGGGCCTGATAACTCAAGAAAGCTCCCTACCTGACACTGTGGTGCATCCCTACTTCATGTCTCTCTTTTGTTGTGGCGTTTCATCCTTTAGGATCTACATGGCCCTTCAACAGCAGGTTTACTTACAGTTTCTTGTAGCATGGCAGCCGCCTTCCAAGATGGAAGCTGCCATGCATGCTAAAGTCTAGGCCCAGAAGAGGCATGTCATCATATCTTCAACATTTGATTTATTAAAACAGGTTACAGGCAATCTAGGTTCAAGGGATGGAGTAGGAGAGAGCAGAAATAGACTTCACTTCTTGATTATAGGGGTCACAGTCCATTGTCACAGGTTGTAAGACAGAAGATGTCATTGCAGCCACCTTTGGAAACTCTCCAGCACATTTGGAATGTAACAAAATCAGCCAGCACCGCCTCTAATCCCCACCTGCTGCCAATCAATGTTTCTGGTGTTTTTATTCCAATGGTCTCTCACCCAGTTTCAAAAATCTTTCTCAGACAAATGAACTCTAATCTTGATCCCTAATTCTTTCCCAACTGACTTTTAAAAATATTTTAACAGACTTTCTTCTTTAGAGAAGCTTTAGATTCGGAGCAGAATTGCATAGCAGGTACAGGGGTTTTCATATGGTTCCCACCCCGCCCCTAAACATGAACAGCCTCCTCTGTTATCAACACGTCCGTCCCACCAGGGTGGCACATTTGTCGCAGTCCATGAACCCGCATTGACATCATTATACTTGGACCCAAATCCATAGTTTACATTAGAATTCAGTCTTGGTGTTGCATATTCTGAGTTTGAGCAAATGCATATCATGTGTATGTACCATTATACTGCTAAGCGGCCCAACTAAATTTGTATTCTTGTGAGATCTATTTTGCTCATTCTGTTAACTCTCTGAGGTAGAAAATCTCACATTTTAGAGGAGGTAGGGAAAAATTGAATAGTGCTGTATACATTACATTAAGACACCTCTAGTTGTCAGAAAGATTCTCCACAAGGTAAACTATAATCCAACTCCCTATAACTATTATTATTAATTGTTTTTAGTTCTATATATATCAGGCTGGCCAAAAAGTTCCCTTTTCCCCTGTAAGATGTCTCTAATGGCACTTAGCTATCTCACTTCATTTGAAACAATTCTGTTAGATTGTATTGTCATATCAATACAATCTAACATTAGATTAGCTGTCATATCAGCATTGATTTAAAAAAAATTTATCACAATTGGTGAATATTTCTGTAGCCACTTTCATATTGAACATGGGAGAATATATGCCACATTTTTATCATATTATTCTTTATTATTTCAAGAAAGGTAAAAACATAACCGGAACACATACACAAAAGACTTGTGCAGTGTATGGAGAAGGTGCTGTGACTGAACAAATGTGTCAAAGTGGTTTGTAAAGTTTTGTGCTTGAAATTTCTTGCTGGATGATGCTCCATGGTTAGATAGACCAGTAGAAGTGGATAGTGATCAAATTGAGACATTAATTGAGAACAATCAGCATTGTACCACACAGGAGATTGCCATCATACTCCAAATATCCAAATCAATAAAGTTATTGGTGAAAATAAAAAATATGTCTTTTATTTTACTGAAAAAACTAAAAGGGCTTTTTGGCCGATCCAATATACATGCTCTGGAGAGGGCTAATGTGCTGCCACCCAAGCGTCTACTGGCTCTTTGCTAAAAACCTCTCTTCTATCATTTTTCTAAACCCCTCACCAGCCTGACAATTCTCTTACATGTGGGCTCCTTTTGGCTGATACAGCACTTAATGGAAACACAGTTCATCTGGAGACTCTGCATAGTGCAAAATTGATAGTGTCATCTATGCCCTGGTCCTGGACACGATTAATCTAATGACATTATTCTCTTATGTTAAGCTTTTGATTAAATAAAATTCCTAGGTTTTGCTCACACTTTCTCCTGTCATCTCTCCTTCATCTAGAGTTAATACACCCATCTGGCTGTATATAGACCTAGTGTGTATAAACTTAGGTGAAGTGTCTGGGGACCTTTAGGAAAACGATTGAGAATGTACAGTCACCTCATTTCACTCAGGTAGTCCATCAAACAAATTAGGAGATATATACATTTTCAAATAAAACTTTTAAATAAGAAGGTAATAACTTTTAATACTCCTAAGATTTATTCCTTCTTACTCATTACTCTCCATCTATACAAATCTTGAATTCTTTTTGATGATAACTGTAAGCTATTTCAGAATTGTGGCAGTGAGGATCAGGTTGTTAAGTGAGGTCATTAACTCTGCCTTAAAATAAGAGTGTTTTCCTTCCTAATAGTTTTTTTTTTTTTTGCAAAACATAATGAGCATTTTAAAAATGTCCTCAAATAGTTACTTGTCATAGAATCCTGATGCAAGATTTTGTTATACACCCCAACTTTTATTGTGTTCCATTAAAGTGTGCTGAAGGTTTATTCTTTTGTATTAAGAAAATTCTTCACCCCTGAGATTCTTTGTTCTAATAGCCACTCAAGTTTTTAATCTTACATCCTAGGATGCATTGATTTATTCAGTTAAAATGTCGATTTCTTCTTTCTATAAAATGACTATCCATGACAATCCCTCTACTTACTTCATTCACTCATTCAGTGAGTGTGTCAAATGGAAGGCATGCACCAGAGAGCCAGGTAGGCAAGTTCAATGCTTCTATGAAGTTTACATTCTTAAGGGGGAAAATAAATAAGTAAATGAATAAATATGTGTCATAATTTTAGAGGTAAGTTTCATAAAAGAATAAACCAGAAAATAGAATGAAAAGAATTCAAAGCAAGAGGAAGTGAAAGGAGGGAAGAACTTCTGTTGGACAGTCAGGAAGGACTGTCTGTCTGAATCTGTGGTGCTACTATTTGGACAGAGACCAGACTCCTGGGAAGGGGCCAGTCTGAGGAGATGTATGGGCAGAGCATTCAAGCCAGAGGCACAGAGCATTCAAAGGCCTGAAGGCAGATCAAATTTTGCATGCTCTGAAGCAGTACGAAGTCCTAGGGAGTAGTGGCAGCTGAGGTAGGAGACGTGGGTGAGGAAGGCTCATGGAGTCATCTGCATGCCATGGTGCACTGTCCTGCTTTTAGTTTTAAATAAAATAGGAAGCAGCGGACACTGCTGGTGCCACACTTAGAAATATTTCTCTGACTCATTTATCAAGCTACTTAGAAGGCTACCAGTTTTGAGTAGGATTTACAGTGAGGGACAATTTTGTGGCAAGTTCAGGTTGCAGTGTAAGCCATCTTGATGTGTGTTCTAAGAGATCTGGCAAATTCCATGGTTCTAGAAGAATCTGTGGTAAATAATGACAATATGTTGAGTCTCAGGCAACATCCAAAAGAACATTCACAAAGCAGAGTCTTTGGGTTCTCCAACAAGATCATATATTATGCAGATTTCTCTCCTGCCATGGTATTGAGCTCTGGTAGAGTGAGCTCCTGATGATGGATCATCAAACGTCTATGCCTATGCAGCTAGAGTTTCCACCATAAACCAGTCATTGCCATCCACCAAGTCCTAAGCACAGTCAGAAACAGCATAGATCCACCATATAAGAGAAGGGCAACATTTGGGATCAATCCTAAGCTGATTTCTCAGAATCCCGTGACATCACTGACAACCCAAATGTCACCAACTGATGAATACAGAACACGGGTTATATCCGTAAATGGGATATTGTTTTATAATAAAAAGAAATTGAGTATTGATGCATGCTAAAACATGGATAAATCTTGAAAACATTATGCTAAGTGAGAAAAGCCAGTTACAAAGGACTACACTTTATATGATACCATTTATATAAAATTCCCAGAGTGGGCAGAGCTGTAGAGTTAGAAAGCAGATTAGTGATTTCTCAGAGGTGGAAGTTTGGGGCATAACTGGTAAGTGCTTTCTTTTTGAGGTAATGAAAATGCTCTAAAAATTAATTGTGATAATGAAAGCACAATTTTGTGAATATACTAAAAGCCATTGCATTATATACTTTAAATGGTGGGTTGTATGGTACATGCTTTATATTTCAATAAAGCTGTTTGACAAGAAGGTGGATTGGCTTGTTATAATGCTAAAAAAATTCAAATGGATAATTGATACACTGCAACTCTAGGTAGTGAGGGTCCTGGAAGATAGTGGTAAGGGAGACATCCTCCCAACGGGAAGACATTTGAGCAGAACTTATCTAGTCATCAATTTTGAAGGGAGAGAGAAGTAATTGAAATTCAGGATATATACACAGAGGTCCAATCAGTGACAAATAGTTTGGTTGATTGGCCGGGGACCTGGCAGGTCCAGAGCAAAGAAACGTGGGAAAGGAGTGTGTGGATGGACATATGGGACTCCGCACAAACTGCATGGCTCTTTTTGTCTCACATTAATGCCTGCCGGGAACAGATGTTCCTTATCCTACCACACTGGATAATCTTGTAAGCAGGATAAGGTGATCATATGGAGATCAGTTGGCTTCTGCCCTCAGCCACTCCACTGATTGCATGTACAATAAGCCCAAAATGGAGAGGCCCTGGGGAGAAAGATGAAGAATACCATGTATCCAAGGCATATAGCTAATATTGTTGCTGAACATCTAACTGGCCTTAAAAGCTCTGAGAACACATTAACACAAATTAATCATTGTTTAGATGGATATATTGTGGGTATGGGTTTGCATTTCATGCCAACAGTACCAGAGCTAGCACCACTATTCACAAAGGGGTCACTGGAAGTCAACTGATTTTGATTTATCAAGATGGGGTTCAGCATAATATAGTCTTAGACAAAATAATTCACTTTTTTTTTTTTTGAAGGAGGTTAACAATGGGCGTAAGAACAGGGAAGCCCCTGCCCCTGCCTTATACACCATTATGGAGAACTGGTAGATTGATAGAACATTGGGATGGTACAGCAGGCAGAACTCTAAGATGGGTCCCCAAGATTCCCAGCCCCTAGTGTGTATATATATTTTCCTAGATACAAATCAGGTGTTCCTGTAAAGGGATTTTTGCATACGTGATTAATATTCAAAATCAGTCAATCTTAAGATAATTATCTGGATGGATTTAGTCACATGAGCCCTTAAAAGCAGACAGTTTTCTCTGGCTGAGGACAGGCGAGCAAGTCCAGAATAATTTGATATACTGCTGCTGGCTTGAAGATGGAAGGGGCCATTTGGCAAGGAATGCAAACACCCTTGAGGAACTGAATGTGGCACCCAGAAGATATCCAGCTAGGATTTTACAGGGAATTTCAGTCCTAAAACCACAAGGAACTGAATTCTACCAAGAGCCTGAATTGCTCATGGTAACAATGTTCTTGGTAATGTGCCATTTATGGCTTTCTACCCTTTTCTACCTTGTGTCCTCAGTCTCGGGCTGGTGTTCATTAGAATCAATTGTAAAACAAAATTCTTTGTATTTCAGTCCTTATCAAGGTCTGCTTCAGGGAAAACCCAAATTAAGACAGTAACTTTAGAAATTCTTAAGGCAAAGAATGACACCATCTAATTAGTATTTTTAATAGCCACTATAGCTATTTTGTGACAAATGGACAGTTGGGAAGATGAGCCATAGTGTGAGCTAGGAAACATGACGGAAGGCTATTTCAGCAGCACAAGAGAGACGAGGGAGCTTCCACCAGGTAGTAGCATTTCACTGAATTAGAACTGGATAGATTAAGGATAGAGCTGGAGAAAGAGAAAAATGTCAAATTTTGGCATGAAAAATTAGATGTGTTCTTGAGAAAGTGAGGGGGCAGAAGCTGCTCCTACAGTGGCCTGAGGAGCTAGGACAGGGCAGAGGGAATAAAACTTTATTTTGTGCACACATTCACTGGTGAACTCCACACAACCTCAAAGGTTGGATCCTGAATAGAGAGTTAAATGTGGGACTCTGGAGTTCAGGGAAGAAGTCAGAAGACTAAGTTTGGAACAATATGAACAGCATTTAGCTTATTGCTTACTCTAGATAATAGAATTTCATAGTTGATATTTGGCAAATGCTTATTGCTAGAAAACGTGCTTATCCTCTGCAATTTTAAAGAACGAGCAGTTGGTATTTAGAGAAGACTGAATCTTTTTATTTTGTTATTCCGGAAGTTGTCTCAATTCTCTCTGAATTTTGTTTTGGGAGAGCAATGAGGGGATCTACAGGCTCTGAAATTGGTGTTCAGGTTCTGAGTAATATTTCCCTTAACCAGTTTTATATGAGAAGAAACCTATGCTTTAGTAGTCTGATTTTATGAATGTTTTAAAAAATATTTTAAGAGATAAAACAATCACCTATCATTTTCCTATACTGAGACTACAGTTATTGATTTTTTATATATTACATAAAATGCAAAATCAGTATTTTGTATTTTGGTTTTATTATTTTTAACCTTGCATGTCTTGAAAGTTTTCTGAGTATGCCAAGAGTTTATTTACAGAACATGTTCTTCAGTTCCTACATAGTCCTTCATCCCATGGCTATCCTGTAACTTTCTTACAGTTAGATATTCAGTTTCTTTAAATTTTTCTATTATGATAATAGAAAATTGCAATTCACATTCCATTGCCAAGACTTTAATTACAGTTCTGTTCATTTTCTATGCTAGATTCCTAGGAAGGGGAAATTTATTTCAGATTGTATGGCACGCTATCTTGTATTCTAAGCCGGCTGTGCCAATTTTACTACTGCAAGAAAAGCATGAGAACACCTTGATTATCGCTAGTATTAGGCATTACCTTGGCCAATTGAATACAGAAGTATGAATTTTTTATGTTATCTGCATTTCACTAATTACTAAGGAAGATTAAGTTTTCATATATTTTTGCCACTTTTATTTCTTCTTTCTTGTTATTTGTTCAGGTATCTGGCTTACTTTTCTAGGGAGAAATGTTAATGCATATTATTGATTTGTTCATTTTGGGGGGATGATGAGAAGTGTATCTCTTGCTCTGCACAAAATTATTTCTAGGTATCATTATCCCTTTCATTTTTGCACATCATGACTTTGTTTATAGAAGTTATATACTACATGGGATCAGTGTAACTCTTCCTTTAATGTTTTCTTTATATGCTTACACATTCTTTCTACCCCCTGAAATCAAGTAAATAGTATCACTATTTTCTTTATTTTCAGTATCTTTGTTATTAATACTTGAAGTTTTAGTTCAACTGAATATGAATTTTGTTTCAGTATGATATATAAGATAAGGATATCTCAGATTTCTTTGTAGTATGACATATTGATTAATCATTACAAGTCTGAAGATATAACAGAATCTATTTCTCAACAATTCATTTAATTAATTTACCCTACATTCCTGTATGGTTCAGAGTATAGTTGTTCCTCAAGTCCATGATGTAAAACTACTTATTCTTTTTTTTCTTTTTTTATTGTTGTTCAAGTACAGTTGTCTCCATTTCCCCACCACCACTGCCCCACCCCAGCCATCCCCACCCCCCTCCCTGAATCCTACCCCTCTTTGGCTTTGTCTGTGTGCCCTTTACACATGTTCCTTGACAAATCCTGTTTGTTCACTACCTTTGCCGGTTTTTTAAAAAAATTACAGTTGAACTTTATAAAATCAGTATTTTAAATCACCATTCTTCTACCTCCCATCCATTTGCATCTATAAATGAACTTGAGGAAAATGGATGTCTGCTGTCTATTTACTACACTATTGTCTGTCAGTTTCCCCCCTCCCCTCTGCTTGCACACCTTGCTCTGTGAGTCCAGAAATAGGGCTCTGCAAGCTGCACTTCCTCTTTGCCAGCGGCTGTGTCAAGCTCTGACACTAGAGAGTGCTAGAGGGAGGCTGCAAAGCAAGAATAGAACAAGGGACTTACTTCTTTCTTTGGCTTCAGGTTGGCTTCTGTCCTGTGAGCATCTCCTGAGCGACATTTCTCCTGCTGGCAACAGCAGTTGTGTCCATTTTTCACATTTTCCAGCCCTCACAGAATCGGCTTCACCATGCCCCCTCGGAGGCCCCAGCACCTACTCCCCATGCACCTTTCTGAAGGTCAGTTTCAGCTCTGCGAGACCTTCTCCTCAAACTATTAATTAAGTCCCTTTGTTTCCTCAGCCCTAAGGGTGGTGACTGCTTCCGAAGTTGCTATGTCTGTGACTCGGTAAAGTTTTTTTTGAATGTGTGCTTTTGTTTGTTTGTTTCTATCTTTTCAGTCACCTAGTTTGGAGCTTTATATCTCTCTGGTGTAACTGAGTTGACGTTTTTCCTGACTGGGCTCTGACTAATAACTGGAACACAGTATTTCTCTACTGTATTAGTTGGGGTTGTCCAGAGAAGCAGAGTATTTCTGCAGATAAGCAGTGTATTTCTATATGATGATGTATGATTATGAAGTGCCAATATCTTCAGGCTGAGATGGCAAGCTAAACATCCATGAGAGCCAAAGATGTAGTTCCCATCTAGAGGCTGGCAGGCTCCAGACACAAGTAAGAGCCAATGTTTCAGTTCAAGGCAAGCTATGCAAAAGAATTCTCTTACTCAGGGAAGCACCAGCCTTTGTGTTCTCTTTGTCCGTTCAACTGATTAGATAAGGCCCACTTGCATTAGGGAATGCAATCTGCTTTATTCAATCTATTTAAATGTTCATCTTATTCTAAAAATCCCTCCCGCAAACATCCAGAGTAATGTTTTACCAACTGTATGGGTACCCCATAGCCCAGTTAACATAAAATTAACCATCACATCTACATTTACTGTTTTAAGTCTTTTAAAGTAATGTTATAGTTGTATTTCTATACCCACATTATATATTTCTGTATAAATATGAGATGTTTTATACTTTGCTGTTTGTAATGCAGGGGACAACTGGCCAATATTCTAGCTGGTTATTGCTGAAATAAAGTAAAGCATTTTATTTCCATTTTCATTTTAAGTAACTCTTATTTTTCTGAAGTTAATGAAAGAAGAGACCTAGGTGTTTGGGGGGCATAATCACTGAGGAGGTTTCTAACAGAGTATATGTTAAAAGCCTATGCTAACACGAGCTGAGCCTCCTTTTCCATTCATTCTAAAAGAGCTTGCTATCTAGGAGCATGTCTGTATCATAATGAACATTTGCTGGGAAAATGGGAGGCATGGGGACTGGTAAAGATGGGAAATATCGCAACAAGCATTACTAAAAATGGCAATTATTTCTAAAAGAAATGCTATTTATAGTGAATTACAAATGTTATCAGTGATGTGCTCTGTGAGGGTATAAAAGAAGATTTTACTTTTCCAGTATGAGTCTTAATGAGTCAATTTTGCCATGATCAAAACAAGTTTTAAAATAAATGGAGTTTTTATGGGATTTAAGTTGTTAAGAGAAATAAGCATGTATTTGTAAAAGATCTTTATTTTGATTCAAATACATATCCAGGGAGTATGATTAGCATGAAATAAAACTGGCAGGGTTTAGTTACAGAAAGACATTGCCCATTGTTTGCCAACAGATTTCAGAGTAAATAAATGATATTGATGATATCATATATAGTTCTTCCTCTTGGCCAAGGTCAAATAGAGGAATTGAATTAAGATGAAGCAAAATTTAGAATGGCAGAGGAAGAATCTGCATTAGAAGGGCCACTCTGTAATATATTTTGGGTATCTAGCTGTGTCTTTAGAACAGAGATAGGCAGACTTTCTCTGCGAAATGTCAGATAGTAAATATTTTAGTCTCTGTGGGCCAGTATCTTTACAATTACTCAGCTCTGACCTTATAATGTGAAAGCAGCCAAGAAACAATGGTAAACAAATGGGCATGGCTGTGTTCCAACAAAACTTTCTTTACAAAAACAGGCGGCAGGCAGATCTGAGGCCCTGGGTTGCAGTTTGCTGACTCTGCTATAGGAGATCAGAAACAGAGCCTGTGAACTCAGCTTTCCATGGCGAAACATTTTTGGTGAGTTATGTTTTGACAGCTCTCGAACTATAGAGAGAGCTCAGGGGCTCAGTGCCACCAAGCTTTGGATTTCCTGCTATCCTCTGAGTGCACCGATGGATGGATGCACCCTTCAGGTTCAGAGCTGTTACCCTGAAAGGCGTTGTATGACTTCTGAGCCACATTACTTATAAAAGGTGTTAAATCTTCTTCTGGTGGATTTTTTTTAATTTAAACATATTTAAGTTTGTTTTCATTATTATTAAATTAAATAGGTTTAATATACTGGCCTGCCTGTTCTTACCCTCCTGCAAGAAAAATTGCATCACCTGTAGCTTCTGTTAATTAGGTAGCTATACAAATATTCCTTGACTTATAATGAGGTTATGTCTTGATAAATCCATCATAAGCTGAAAATATCGTAAGTTAAAAATGCACTTAACACACCTAACCTACTGACCACTATAGCTTAATCTAACCTCCCTTCAGCATGCTCAAAACACTTACATTAGCTTACGTTGGGCAAAATCATCTTGCTGCCATCCAGGATCATGAGAGAGTGGGAAAATATCATACTCTATATTACTTGCCCTTCAAAAGACAAAAATTCAAAATTCAATATACAGTTTCTATGGGATGCTTATCCCATTCAGACCATTGTGAAGTTGAAGAGTCTTGAGCCTTATCGCAGGGAAGCTCAGTCAGGGGCTGGCCACCACGCTGTGAATTGCTGAGTGTGCTGGGAGGGACCAGGGCATGTCAACTGGAGAGCCCTGGAGGTCCCGCAGTCCATGTCAAAGACTGAAGGAGGCTAGGGGAACAAGTAGAACACTTTCTGCTGCTTAGAGGCTCTTCTCTGAAATAATCCAGGGCATGGAGATTAAAATAAAAGGCCAAAGAATCTCAGTGTAGTGTGGGACACAGCTAGAACTGGTGGCAACCTGGAGAGCACAAGCTCTGTCCAGGGGCTCCCTAGTGAATCAGCTGCAAGTAATTTTTTCTGAAAAAATACAAAAATCTAGTGTTGCCCAAATATCTGCTTTTTCACAGTGTTCGCAGAAGTTAGGATTTTGGGGGAGGGTAAAAGTTTCCTAATTTTTTAATTTTGGGAGTTAATTTCATTTAAAAAATCTTTAGACAGTGTATGTGCTTAAAATAAACAGATCTGAAGAGTTAAAAGGATCCTTGTGCCACATTTTGCAGCTTCTGTAGTAGAGAGTGTTTTTTTTTTTTTTTGAGAACTTAAATTTGGAAGTGTAAAGAGGCATATAATAGGCTTGTATAAGAACCATAATAAAAAGAAAGAAACTGACAGTAAATGAGGCAGAGTTGGAGCCATGGCAAAATGAAGTCATCTATAGCTAGAACATAGTCTGTCCCAGTAAATATTTGCTTTTCCAATTGAATAAACACATCTTCAAGTTAAATATTTGAACTACCATAAAGCATGAGTAAGCAGAGTAAGTCAATTGAGAGAAGATTAGAAAAGATATGCAAACAAAACAAAACAAAACAAAACCCAGAAACTGTAAAAAAAAAAAAAAAAAAAAAAGATCATTTAGTCCAGGAGAGAGCAGGGATGAGAATCTGGTTCCTGGAATTTGCGATGCTTTTTCATTCTAGCTCTAGAACTTTGCCACATGTAAGTTTACAATAAAATCTTATTACCCTGTGCTAACCTGATGGATTTCTTTTCTTTGTAATTAAAAGAATCTGAACCAATCACATAACATTATTGAGTACATCTTGCTGTTGTAAAAATCAGTGAATACAGGGCTATGGTGATGAATCTTACTTGTAGGGTCCTGTAAGGTAAGTGGAGGCAGCCTGGCTTCCTCACACAGGTATCTGGGTAACTAAGGGAAGCAGTGTTCTCATAGCCTTGAGACTGGGTCTGATAAACTGTCCCCATAACATGAAGTGGTCTTGCATGCGCAGAATTATGTTATACTATGTAACGTTCTGGCAGTTTTCCGGCTTTGTTCCCATCTAGTACTTAAACAGGTAGGGACCCCCTGCTGGGGGCGATGATGATGAGAGACATGCAAGGGGACAGATGCCACGATGGGTGCCACTCTGGGGAGCAAGGGCCATGACTCGTGTCACACAGAGACATACAGATAGACAAACAGCTAGCTGTGTGCGTGGCTTGCCCACCTGTGAATAAAGGCATACCAGGCATCCCAACGGCTCCATGAACGTTATCCCATCTGTGCGAACACTGTGGACCTGCCCAGCCTTGAAGGGTCACAACACAGGTCCTAAGAAAACTCATGAAAATTATACAATTTGAAAACATAAAAGTTGTTCATCATACAATGATGTACCTTTTGTCAGTTAATTTTAGAGTCTAGAGGTTATTACCTGTCATTCAAAAGTTCTGCTGTAATCTTTGAGGCAAGTGATATTTTGAGTAATTAGAAAGTAATTGGAAGAAAAAATGTAGTTCTAAAGAATTATAATTTAGTGAAAAGGGTTTTGGTTACATGCTAAACAAAGTATTTTAAATATTGTGCTTTCTGGTAATCTGGAATCTTGAGGGAGTTTTTTTCCATTTAAAAATGTCCTAATTTCTTTAAGTTGAAATTCATAATTTTAAAAGTACATAAATCCTTTACTAAAATATAAGTCTATGTTTCATAATGTAAAAGACAGAAATTTATCTACCTATCAATATATTACAGTATTATTTTAGTGTTGTCATTTCATGTCATATTAAATATTTTAAATATGCATTTTAAGAACATGTTTGAATTTATGGACACCAACAAATTAACTCTAAGATTTTGCTGGATAATGAGTCCTCTCTCCCATGTCTTAAGGCAATTTGGCCACTCTAAGATTGAATATCAGATTAATCTGCTCTAAGTAACACATGTCTTTTTTAGCCATCCCACTTTTTGGAAAAGTAAATGTAGCAAGAGCATTGAATTTACCTTAATGTGCTGAATAAAATAAGGCAATATTGATTGATCTTTTCCACTGATTCTAGGTTAAGATAAAATAATTTTAAAAACTTTCATGCTAGTCTTTAATTTCCAGTTGGCAAATATCTAAAGATATCTGAAGAAGATAAGCAACTATAGTTGTGGCTTCAATGCCGGAATCCAATGAAGGTGAAATAACACATGGAGAAATTATTGATGTGATAAGAAAAATATATTAATTATGGCTTATCTAATCCATTTCACCATATTTCTGAACTTGATATCCATATATCTAACTGCTCATTAAGTAATGAGTAGCCTCATAGGATGCTGAACTTTTCACGAACTGTTTTGGAGTATACATTTCCATTATTTTGTATCATGGGTAATATAGAAACAGGGCCTATGTTAGGCCCTCGACTTCTTTTGAACCACTAAGGGATCATTGTGTGTTCATAAACTAAAAGACTCACAACATCAAAAAAGGGAATAAATAGAATATAATTTTAAAGTTGATAAAGGTATTGCCACAATCATATAAAGCTGATTCCTTAAACAGCTAAATTTACCACCAAAGGAAGACTAATAGTGGGAAAAACCTGACAAAAGAATTTTTTTCCAAAAAGTGGTGGATGAGAGATATGAGGAAAGGTATGCCTGGCAGGTGACTGTACTTATTTACTCTATTGCTAGTTGGTGAGTTGGCACATGGTAACTATCACTTGTTTATTGGTGTATTTTCATATGTAATTTCCCCCCAGTGCATTGAAGAACTTTGATTACAAATAAAAAATAAATATAAAAACTAACAAGTAATGCAATATAAATCCATTGACAATACATTTATTGAACTGTTTTGGATACATTGGTTTTCTCAGTTATAAAAATATTTGGTGACTTCCGGCCAAGATGGAGGCATAGGTGGACACACTGTGCCTCCTCTCACAACCAATATTAAGGACAACAAAGATTTAGAAACAAGAAAACAACCAGAACTCATAGAAAATTGAACTGTATGGAAGTCCAACAACCATTCATCCAGAACGGTAAGAGGGGTGGAGTCGTGGCAGGAAAAAGTGGAGGTGCAGACCTCGGCACGCAGGCAGCAGCAGCTGGAGGATCCCAGGCACACAGGCAGTGACTAGAAGATCCCAGGCATGGGGTGGCAGCTGTGCAGACCAAGTGAAGCCGTGCAAGGGGGCTGGCTGACCAAGTGGTCCCACATTTGTGCACAGATAATCCAGGTGAAGGTGAAGCAATGGAAGGGACTGGAATCCGAAAGAGAGCAGAGCAAGTGCCATTGTTCCCTCTTGGACCCCACCCCCACATACAGCATCACTACCCAGCGAGTGGGCTGCCCCACTCTGGGGAACACCTAAGGCTCCACCCCTCACTATATAACAGCCGCGACTAGACCAAAAAAAAAAAAAAAAAAAAGAAAAAGAAAGAAAGAAACAAAAATGGCTCAAACTGGAGAACAAATCAAAGCCACAGAGCCAATTTATCTAAGCAACAAAGAGACAGCCAACCTATCAGATGCACAATTCAAAGCCCTGGTGATCAGGATGCTCACAGAACTGGGTGATTTTGCTCACAATTAGACAAACAAATGGAGGCTACAATAAGTGAAATGAAGAAAAATGCACAGGGAACCAATAGAGATGGGAGGAAAACTGGGACTCAAATCAATGGAGTGGACCAGAAGGAAGAAAGAAACAAACAATCAGAAAAGAAGGAAGAAACAAGAATTCAAAAAAATGAGAAGAGGCTTAGGAACTCCAGGACATCTTTAAATGTCCCAACATCTGAATTATAGGTGTACCAGAAGGAGAAGAGGAAGAGCAATAAGTGGAAAACTTATTTGAACAAATAATAAAGGAGAATTTCCCCAATCTGGAAAAGGAAATAGACTTCCAGGAAGTCCAGGAAGCTCAGAGAATCCCAAAGAAGGTGGACCCAAGGAGGAACACACCAAGACACATCATAATTACATTAGCCAAGATTAAAATGAAGGAGAGAATTCTAGAAGCAGCAAGGGATAAGGGGACAGTCACCTACAAAGGAGTTCCCATCAGACTGTCAGCTGATTTCTGAAAAGAGACCTTCCAGGCAAGAAGGGGCTGGAAAGGGGTATTCCAAGTCATGAAAGGCAAGGACCTACATCCAAGATTGCTCTATCCAGCAAAGCTGTCATTTAGAATGGAAGGGAAGATAAAGTGCTTCTCAGATAAGGTCAAGTTCAAGGAGTTCATCATCACTAAGCCCTTATTATATGAAATGTTAAAGGGACTTATCTAAGAAAAAGAAGATAAAAATATGAACAGTAAAAAGACAGCAAACTCACAGGTATTAACAACCACACCTAAAACAAAAGCAAACTAAACAAACAGATAGAACAGGAGCAGAAACACAGAAATGGAGATCACATGGAGGGTTAGCAACAGGGGAGTGGGAGGAGGAGAGAGGGGGAAAAGGTACAGAGAATAAGTAGCATAGATGGTGGGTAGAAAATAGACAGGGGGAGGGCAAGAATAGTGTGGGAAATGTAGAAGCTAAAGAACTTATGACACATGGACATGAACTAAAGGGGGGAATGTTGGTGGGAAGGGGTGTGCAGGGTGGCGGGGAATGATGGTGGAGAAATTCGACAACTGTAATAGCATAATCAACAAAATAAAAAAAATAAAAAGTAAAAATTAAAAAAAAAAAGAAAGCATGGAGCAAGGGAAAGATGGTTTCTCAGGGGAAATCAGCACCCAAAAGAATGGGAG
>PVKU01007476.1:0-86953 GCA_004027475.1 Anoura caudifer
AACCCAGGCGCGGCAGCCATACCAGGTCAGGACCGTGCCGCGTAACCTGGGTGAGAGTGAGGACCACGCAGCTTAGGGGTGCTCCCTTTTGCCCCGTGGGTTAGGCAGCAGGAGAGACTTTGCTGGAAGGAAAGGGGTGAAAGGACTCTTGCTGGGGGGCCATGAGAAGGTGCCCCATGGCTTTGGATTAACTGGAGATTGTGGTGGCAACACAGCTGATGGGGCCGGGAGCCGGGATCACGGACTTTCACTTCTTTTCCTGAGATACGGACCCCGGACTGGGCAAAGGGGAGAAGGAAGGACTGTGCGTGTTCGTGGGTGTTCTGAAGGAACTTTAGTATTTTAATGAAGACATTAAGTCACTACTCTAAGTCTGTATAACTTTTAAATAAATAATTTCCTTTTCACCAATCTCTGGCATCTAGAGATGTCTTTCCTCTGGTAACGGGCAAAGCAAACCTAGTACGAGGGGCAAGCCCCGGAGAAAAAAGGGGGGTCCTTTTGATAACATTTCGTTTACCACCCCCCACCCCCTCCCCCAGTCTGTTCTGTAACACTCCGGTGACGAAGCTGCAGCTGGAGTCACATCCTCATAAACTGCTTTCCCCCAGGTAAATTGGGGGTGTTAAGCACATCCCACTGCATCTTCCTGTCAAGGATGCGTTTGCCTTTGCTTTTGTTTTTTGTAGGTATCATTTATTTTTAGAAGGAGGGACAGGAGAGGGAGAGGAGCATCGATGTAAGAGAGAAACACTGATCAGTTGCCTCCTGTACACACCCTGAGTAGGGACCAAACCCACACCCCAGGCATGGGCTGGGAAGTGAACCAGAGACCCCTTGCTTTGCGGGGTGACACCCAACCGAGCCACATGGGCCAGGGCATCAGTTGTAGCAGGGAGAGGACAGGATGACCCAGAGACCTCCACCTGGGCCCTCCTGCCGTCATGGCCAACGGAGCTGCCCACCGTCAGGCTGTTCGGTGGCTCGGGCAGGCCCTGGGAAGGCAGCCACCGAGACACACGTGACTTCCCACCTGAGGGCCTGAGGCCCTCTGACTAGTAGACCAGTGGCATCTGGGGCCTGGTAACAGTTCAGAACCAGTGAGGATGACCACCCTCACCCCAAAACAAAGAGTGCTCCCTTTCCCCCAGGTGTCACCCCAAGATATGGCTGCAGGTGGCCTTGGAGTGGTTGGAGGGGCACAGCCCATGGCGGGGACTCCAGGTCCGTGAATGGTTTCCGTCTGGAAAACGGGTGAGGCCGTACCTCTCCTTCATGGGGACCCCACTGGGCTTCTAGACCCTGGCCACCAGCTCTCAAGGAAGACCCTAAGCACTCGCTAGTCCCCAGAGGGCTCTAGACAGCTCAGCGGTTCCAAAGCACTTCCGGCCTCCGTACAGTCACTCAGGGCACCCCATCCACACACGCCTCGCTCGTGAGCCTGGGAACCGCCTTCGGACGCTGTGACGCACCGCGGCCCGGAGCTCGCCGCTGGCCCAGGTGAGGCCCAGGTGAGGCCCAGGGTCCCGCCCAGGCCCGTGGCCAGCAAAACAAGTCTCCTCCAGTTCACCTCATGTCCCCTTCGAAATTCAACGCAGGATCTACTTGCCACATCTGAACACGATGCCAAAGCTCTATCATTTCCCAAAATGATGCATTCTCTAATGTTTGTTCCAAAAAATACTTTATTTATTAAACAATATATCCATAATCTATACCATGATCCAAAAATACAGATATACATCTTTACATTATTTAATAAAAAGCTTTACAATATTACCCTTCCTTTACAAAGGAAACATAGATAATAATTCCTTGGAAATAAAACGTAACATTCGTGTTAAAGCTGCATCATCTTTTTGGATGAAGTGTGGTCAAGGTGAACACCACAAAACACACACACACACACAGGAAGAGAAACTTCACAGAACTGTCTCCTGAACGAGAGAATTCCCTAGATGTCCCGTTCCAAACACCTCTCAGCGCAGCAGTGACGGCCAATTGCTGTTCACTAGACACTGAGGACTCTAACCCTGCAACGCCCGTGAGAGGCGCCCAAACCCGGCGATGGGCAGGCCCTGGCTGTGGCGCGTGGACCGCGTTATTGCTTGAAGCAGCCCCTGCCAAGGGCTGCCAGGGACGGGACAGGAGGCAGTGCAGTGTGGCCATCAGGAACAACACCCACACACGGCTGGCTGTTGCCCCCACGCGTCCCAGCCCACCTGCCCCTGGCTCCCGGGACCTGGGCCAGGCCTTGTCTCGCCCACCCGCCCGGGCGGGGGCCCAGCCAGAGATGCAGGGGCTCAGCCTGACGGCATGTTTGCCGGTGCAGGTGCGTCCTGTCGGGGAGCGAGGACGCTCCTCAAGTTGCTGGCTGAGAACAAGGAAAACGGTTCTGCTTCTCTGAACAAGACACTGCTCCCCTCACCAGTAAACTCCCAGCCGCGGAGGCTGCACCCTCACTCGCAGGGCCCAGCCCAGATCCTGCAACGCGGGGACGGGGATGGGGCCGGCTCCACCGCTGCGCCCACCGCTGCGCCCCACGTGGGCCCGGCAGGCCCTGAAGAGGGTCTGGCCGAACCTTCTTTCCCACCCAGACAGCCTGGCGTCTCTCCGACTCAGACGGTGTTAGCGGTCGGGAACGGCACTCAGTCATCGGCGAACAGCGCCCCAGGGCACCTTCCTACGGTGCTCACGCACAGAATCTTGGTGACATCACCGTAACTGGCAGAAGTAAACACTAGGTAAGCGCAGAAACTCCGAGAAGGCCGACTCGGGAGGCTGCGCAGTGGCAAGCAGGATGACAGCGCCGAACTTCAAAGAAAAGCTTAGACAGAGGTCAGCCGGCCTCCCTGGGAAAGGAGCACGCCTCGGGAATCCAGGCGGCAATCCCAACGAGCCGGCCCCGGACCTGCATCCACAGGCACTGTGTTCCCATGGCAACAGCAGGGGTGTTCAGAGATGAAGTGCAAATATTAAATTAGCTTCTAAAACATCATCACAGGCTCACTGTACTTACCTATCCGGTCACAGAAACAGCCAAAGGAGTGAAGAAACAACGTCCCCAGCCGATCCCCCCACCTTCAAAAATGCCCGTCAAGTGAAGCTGAGGTACTAAATAAACACAGGTCGGCCTCCGTTCCTGCGTGCCCACCTCCTCCCTCAGAGCAGGACGGCTTACGATCTGAGCGCACTCGTCGGGCAGCTGCTGACCCCTCCCCAACCACCAGCCCGAGGCTTGCAGGGCCACACAGGCTGAGGTGACCCGCCCGCAGTCCGTGGAAAGCAAGTCCTGCTCCCCAAGGTCGCTCCAGAAAGGACAGTGGTCCGGACACGCCCCGTGCAGGCCACGACCACCACAGACTGCAGATTCCAGCTGGGCCGCAGCTGCCCTCTGACGTCCGCTCCCATTGCCAGACTGGACTCATCTGCGGGGAGCGACTGGTCTAGAATGCAGTTTGGCCAGCTCCTCCGCCCTATTCCCTCTCCTCGGTGAAACACTGGGGGCTGGGAGAGGACACGGGGAGGGCGGCCACGGGGAGGGAGGGGCGGGCCACTGCAGGACCCTCCTGACGAGGCAGGGGAGTCTTCTGACGCCAGGCGTTTCCACCTCGATTCCATCCCTGGGGCTGTTTTCTGGCAAGAGGAACCCTGACTGGCCTGAACTGCGTGGGGCAGATCCCGGAGAGCCCAGGGATGCTCCCAGAAGCCACGCTCCAGGGACGGGCACACGTGGCACTCAACACGGCAAAGGCACGTCGCATCCCCAAATGGCACCAGAGAGGCGGTTCGAAGTCGGTCGGTGAACGCTGACTGAACAGGAGGTACACGCTAGTTTCCTAACTTCATTCCGGAACGGCTACCGTGGCACGAGAAATTCACAAATCACATCACATCATGGTAGTCCTGGGACAGGCTGCCGACCCAGGGGCAACGCAAACAGGTTCGAGGTCGGCTCTCGGTAGACTGGACTCACGGCACACACAGACCCACTGTCTTCATGCGGCTACGACGACCTCATCTTCACAGTAAAAGCATTCGGGATTCCCAGAGACACGGACACCAGCCAGGCTGTGATGCTGTCCCTCACCTGCGCTGGTTGTGGTGACCGACGGCCCGCTGCCAACCCAGAGCGTTCACTCCCGACAGTAAGGCCTCAGGAGGCACCAGCTGTCCGGAGGAAAAGGCCGCGCACAGCCCGGCGGCGCGGCTGTGGGGAGAAGACCGGGCACTTCCGGCGCAGCTGCCAGCCCCGCCCCTTGCGGTCCGGGGCACCCCCAGGCCGCAGGCGCCCAGGCGCGCTCAGTGCAGACGAGGTGAGACGAGGTGCGCAGGGCGGGCTCTCAGGGCTGCCTCGGACACCGTGGCCGCGCCAGGCTCGCAGCTCCAGCTGCACAGTGACGGCCGTGTCCGTTCCCAGCTGGCACGTCCCGCGGCGCCCAGCACACTGCGCACACACACCCACACAGTCACTCGGGCTCCCAGTGGGACCACCGTGCTCAGTGCTGGGATCTGTACAGAAAGTCACGAGAACAAAGTCATGCGGCGAGTCCCCGGAAGATCCCTCCTCTGTGCAAACAGGGCGCAGGGGGGTTCTTGGTGGCGGGAAATATCCAGAAGCTCAACTGGCCATTGTTGTTAAACATTGTTCGAATCAAGGTAGTTTTAGGATGAATATAAAATATTGCAATGCAAACGACGGAGTGCATCAGCTTGCTTCCTGGCCCCGCATCAGCCTCTCCTCTGCCTTACTTCTTCTTCCTCCTCTCCTGGACACACCGCGGACAGAACCTGTGACGAGAGAGGCCCGGCACCGGCCCTTTGCAGAGCTCACCAGCATCAGGGGGCCCAGACCCCCGTCGCCCCATGAGGCAGCACCAGAGGCGAGACCCCCACACAGTGTGCAGCTCTCCCGCCAGGAAAACCTCCTCAGCAGGCCGCTCTCTCCAGCAAGTCCGTTTTGAGGTTGATACAGATCAACCGGCAAAACCGTTTTCTGGCATTAGCGTTCCTCCTGATCAAGCTAACGGGTCACCGGTGACCCACACGGAGACGACACTGCTGTCGAGCGGGAGGCCTGCGCAGGTGCAGCGTGCACGCCAACCCGGGCAGCCCAGACTCCCGGCCTGCACTGCGGGCTGAGCACATCCCGGAGCCTGAGACGCAGAGCACGCTCGGGGTCATTCATGCGCCATGCAGCCACAGGAACACGAGGGACACCCTAGCCCCTCCCCGCCATGCCATTTTCCACCTCCGCTCCCTATCTGGAAGCAGCTGATTCCTGTGTGGCTGAGCTCACTCAGGCCCAGCCTGCGTTAGTGAGGGGACCCTGAGGACACCCTGCTCCTGCCTGCCTGGACCCTACCCCTGCCCTCTGGCCCCTGCCCCTGGGACCTATCTGACCTGTACCCATGACCCAGCCACGCCCTGGAGAAACTGCGCCCTGCATCATGTTCATGCCCAGCACGCATGCTGAGAACACGGCACTCAGCTCCCATCTCATTGGCAGGAAGGGGCCTGCACACTCAGGAATCCCTGAAAGGACCACAAGGAAATTGGGAGGAGGACAGTGGGGCTGGGTCCCTCCCTGCCTACCAGCTCTGCTTGTCCTCCCAAAGGTGAAACTGTTTTCCAAGGCTGGCTAAACTCTTCCACCAGAAGCCCCAAAACAACTCAAACCCAGCACGCTGATTCACTAACCAACACCCTCCCACTGCCTCACGCCCCTTCCGTGGGCTGTAGAGGCAGCCCCACTTCGGGCCGCCCAGATCTGCCAGGGCCCTGCCTGCACCCCCGTCGCGTTCCCATCACCCACGCCAAAGGCCACTGTCAGGGCTGCCACGCCCCCTCTCAGATGCGCCAGTGCCGCCCAGGGCCCAGGGAGCCGGCTGGGACAACGACACGGCTGAGACACTGAGCCCCCACCCTGCTGCCACCTGCTGAGGCCCCGGGCAAGGCAGACTGTTCTGGGGGCTTCCAACCCACACACACAAGCAAGGAGGGCGACGCCTCCAGGACTCCAGCACGGGGAGACAAGACCAGGGGCTGCTGCAAATGACATCATGGGACAGCTGAGCGCAGGGCGCAGGAAAGGAGCAGCTCGGTCCTGGGCACGGACATCCCCGACCAGGCAGAGTGCTGCCCGCCGGGGCCCACCCGTTCACGCCGTGCTCCTCACCTCGGAGAACCTCCCCAGTGGGGGAGAGCCCTTATCCTCGCTTCTATTTAGGACCATCTCTGCCTCGCCTGGAAGAATCAGAGAGCCCGCTCCACAGAACAGCAGAAACGCAGGTGTGTGCAAGTATGAAGAAAAGGTGTCCCAGGTGAGGTGGGCAGAAGATGGCCCTCACCAACTTGGCCGGGGACCGGGGACCAGGGACCAGCACGTGGCACAGCCGGGTCCCCACAGCCACACCCAGAGCACCAGCGGCCCCAGCCCCAGCAGGGAAGGTCGAGCTAGGCCCAGCCACCCCCTCCCACGCTGTTCTCCGTAGGGAGACAGAGCAGCGCCCCCTACTGACCATTTTCCTTTGGGCTTCGTGGTCAGGTCCACACAGGCGAAGTGGAACCACTCGATCGGACACTGTGAGGTGGGGGAAGAGCACAGTGAGTGTGAAGCGTGCCAGACACAGCCACGGCTGCCCCAGCCCGTGCCCACCGGAGCCCCACAGGGAGAGGCTGCCAGGCCCGGCCTCCAATCTCAGGTGCCTGCCACTCACGTCCGGATTGTCACAGCCAATCATCTCCCCGTAGGACACCTGGTGGCAGAGGCAGTAGGTGGGCTCGTTGGGATCCACAGGCATGTCCAGCACGTCGGAGGGATGCACGGACAGGATGGTGTCGGTGAACTCGGACCTGCAGGGACACAACAGTGCTGAGCAGCAGGCAGGTGGGGCACATGGCCCCCCTGGCTCCAGACACAGTGGGGGCGCCGACACCTGTGAAGAGGAAAGCGCTCACCTGCCGGCGCGGGGCCCAGGCCGCTCGGGCACAAGCCGTCCTATCTCGGCCCCTTTGCGGGGACAGGACCTGCTCCCAGGGCTCCCCCACCAGGCCCTGGCCTCCTGGGCCCCCCACCCTGCTCCCCCACTCTTGCCTCCGGGGTTGGTACCTGAGAACCCTGCTCGGGTCCCACCCCAGGCAGGCTGGTGGTCTGAACAGGCCTGCTCTCGCCAGCTCCCTCCTGGTCCCTCCCGTGAGAAGGGCTGGCGTGTTCCCACCCGCACCCCACATACCTTCTTTACCCTGAAACCCACGGAACCCGCCAGCTCCCCTCACCCTCCCTGGAGACCTGAACCTCGGGAGTGCCCTCCACGCACCCAGCGGCCTGCCCATCAGCAGGGACACTTCTGACGGCCCACCAGGAAGCAGGTCTAGTGCACTTCACCCTCCGCTCCCCTCAGGGTCTCCCACCCGCAGCCCAGCCGGCTCCTCCCTCCACCTGCTGCCCACAGCTCCGCGGTGGGGCGGGTGGGGCAGACGTCCACCGTCACAGGGAAGGGGCCGGGCACCTACTCTTAGCGGGTTTCAGTATTTTCGAGACAAAGCTTCAGGCTGCAGGCCACACAGACAGCGCGCTCCCTCGGTGCGGGCCCGCCCCCAGCCGGGAGCACCCGGCTGCAGACTGGGTGCACTGTGCCCCAGGGGACCGGGCCCACGGGAGGCTGGGCAACAGCAGCCGGCCAGGACAATGCCAACGTCACCACGAGGGGACGCATGGGGTCTGCTTCCCAAAGGGCATCGCCCCTCACCTCTTCCTGCCTAGGAAGGTCCTGCGCCTTTGCAGTCACATGCCAGGCTGCACAGTGTCCCCAGCCCCCACGCAGCCCCCACATGGGCAGCATCCCCCCAGCACGCATGCCACCCGCTCGGGCAGCAGGCCCGGCTGGGTCTCCACCCTCTGCTGTGTCTCCGGGAAGAGACAGGATGCACTCTTTCTACCTGAAAGCCACGAAGGTCACAAGGACCGGCCCATCGGTGGGCGTTAATGCTGCACCGGACAGCGTCACGGCAGTCCTCAGGCCACACGGAAACCTCCGTCCGTCACCTGGCCCTGTCAGCCACCTGCTGGCTCGCCCTGAGTAACAGAAACGTCCACCCCAAGGCAGGTGCCCCTCTAGCCCCTCTGAAGCAGGTTAGCGTCCTGCCAGATCTACGGAACTGTGGCTTCAACAAGAACACAGACTGTGTTTCCTGCCAAAGGTCACGCTGAAATCCCCGGAGCACGAGCAGGACAAGTGGCCGGAATCCAGGCTCTGGGAAAGCCCACCAGTCACAGTCCTTCTGAAGGAAAACTGAAGAAAACAGAGGGATGGAGGAAAGCTTACATGCTAAGGAGACTTGAAGGACTCACCTGAAAAAAGCAGATGAAGAGACTTCTCTGACCATAACAGAGTCATAGGTACTGACCCTGTCCTCCTCCTGTGAGCAACTGGAGAACCAACCAAGTACACAGAACGACTGTTTCCAGACCCTGGACACATGGCGGCAAGCACTGCGATTCGGAGACGGTGAGCCCTCGAGGCGGCTCCTCCGGGCTGTCTGCCTGCAGGCCCTTCTCCCCACCGCAGCCACACAGGGGAAAGCCAAACGGCATGGCGTCGAGAACAGAGGAGAAAAGTCACAGTTCAGGGAGCACGAGACTGCTAGACTTCGGGGGGCAGGGTGCCGGAAGGCAGGAGTGAGGAAGAACACGCTCCGGAGATCCGCAAAGAAACCTTTCTGGGTCCTCCACTAAAAGCCAAGCTCTGCGCGCAGGCCAAGAATCCCCGCGGCCGGACGGCTCCCAGCGCTCACACGCACGCGGGGCAGACACTCCCGTCCGACCGGCCAGGACGAGACCTGGGAACACCCAGGGCCTTCGGGGAGGACACCTCAGCCAAAGGGCTTCGCCAGCCCGAGTCCTGGCTGCCCCACCTGTGGGTTAGCAAAGCGCAGCCTGCGACTGGCTGCCTGTTTCTGCACAGAAAGCGCCTCTGAAGCACAGTTTGATAGGAAACAGCACAGCTGAGCGGCAACATGAGCAATGTGGCCTGGGAGCCCAAAATGTTCACCACCTTGCCCTTTAATAAGAAGCCTTTCACAAGTTCTAAAAACAAGCCCACAAAAGATAAGGTAATCCATGGACAGCGTAAGTGCTGACCAAAATCTTAAACGTAAAAAACAGCAACGCCGGGGGTTCGGCCACTTGCAGCACTGGCCCGTGCACCCAAAGGCTGCTGGTTCTCCTCCCGGAAGGGCCGGCACAGGAGGCAACCTGTCAGTGTTCCTCTCTCACGTCAACGTGGCTCTCTCCCCCCTCACCCTTCCTCGTTCTCTAAAAAAATCAATACAAATATCCTCAAGTGAGTGAAGACTTAAAAAATAACAACAAAAAATAAAATTAAAAAATATTCCAGCCCTGGCTGGTGTAGTTCAGTGGACTGAGTGCTGGTCTGCAGACGGAAAGGTTGTTGGTTTGATCCCCGGTCAGGGCACATGTCTGGACTGCGGACCAGATGCCCCAGAGGGGGACACGTGAGGGGCAACCACACACTGATGGTTCTCTCCTTCTCTCCTCCCTCCCTTCCCCTCTGTCTAAAAATAAAAAAATAAAATCGTTAAAAAACAATCTAAAAAAAAAAAGTAATTCCCACTAACTTCTCACGATCAACACAAGATGGAAGAGAGCAGGACAGCACCACCGGTGCCTTACAGAAAGGGACACCTCAACTCCTGCAGCCTCCGAAAATGCCTTTGAAAACAGAGGTAAATAAAGACATCCTCAGGGAAATAAAAACTGAGAAAATCCACTACCCCCGCAACACCTGCACCGTGAAAATGTTAAAGGAGGTTCTTCAGGCAGATGTGAAACGACACCGGAGGGAAACCTGCGTCAACCAAAAGAAGTAAAGGGCCTGAAAACGGAAAACCATGTGGCCTGACTGCAAAGCTTTGTCTCACATTCCAAAACCCGTGTAAGACAACCCATGGTTTAGACCTGAAATCATGGCGCTGATCTACGGCGACGCTTACGAGACGCAGAAGTTGAAATGTTCACGGCAGCACCAGGGACAGGAGCAGGAAGGCAGAGCGCAGGTGCGGTTCCTGTGTGAAACGGCCGGCAGTCCAGGTACCGCAAGGGGACGGCAGGGGCTGTCGGGCTGGATGAAAGCATGGCTCGACCACTTGCTGCCTCCAGGAGACCCACTCCAAACGCAACAGCGCAAACACGCTGTCGGTAAAACCGTGAGGAAGGAAACACACGCCGTGCAAGAACTCACACCAGCAGCAGAGGAGGCACCGTACCGATATCAGACCGAGCAGACTTCATACAAAGACTACAACAAGGAATAAACGAGTAAGGTTCACAACGTTAAAGAAGGCAATCATTAAAAACCCAGCTAAATGCGTCTGTGGAGCCAAGTCAGACCTTTAGCGCACCTGAAGCAACCCTGACTGAGCAGCAAGAGCAACCAGCCAACCCGCGGGTGGGGCTCTCGCCCCCTCTCAGCGATCCGCAGGATGGAGCGGAACACCAGGGAGAGTGCGGAGGACGTGAACGCGCCCACCCGGCCACCTCGCCGAGGCCTGCGGGACACTCCACCCCACAAAGTAAAACACACATGCCTTCCAAATGCGTCCGGGGCGTTTGGCGGGACAGACCATGAACCACACATCCCAAGTCTTAATCAACTGCACAGCATTTCGATTACAGAATGTTCTCTGATCACGTTTAAACGGAAATTGAAATCAGAAACTTACATGAAAAACCCAAAATCTGTACTTGGAAACTGAGAAACCTTATATGTAAGCTACAGGTCAAAGAGAAACCACCAAGGAAGTTTTAAAGTATTCGGAATGGAATAAAAAAAGAACATATCGGAGTTTGTAGGATGTAGCTAGAACCGAAGTTAGAAGGAAATTTACAGCTTTAAATACCTGTTAGCAAAGGAAGGCATGAAAATCAGTGATCTAAGCTACTTCTACTTAAGATGCTACAGAAAAAGAAAAACCAAGTAAATCCAAGTAAAGTGGTCGGAAAGAAATCATAAAAACAAAAGCAGAAATACACGCAACGGAAAACAGTGGGGAACCAACCAACGGAACCAAAAGCTCGTTCCCTGACACAATCAGGACAAGACGAGAGAAGAGACACACGTCACCGTGCCAGAGCTGGGCAGACCCTGCAAACCAGAAGAATCGCCTAACGCTGTGCGCAACCTGATGTCAACAAGTCACACAACCTGCATGGAACAGCACATCTCTGAGAGACACTTTACAAAAGCGACTCAAGAAGAAATGGAAAGCCTGAACATCTCCTTCACTTTAAAGAAACTGAGTACAGCATCAAACCATACACTCAAAGTGAGAACATCTGACTGCGTGTGAATTACTCCTCAGCAAAGCCACGTTGAAGGTTGAGGCCCAGGAGCACACTGGCGGGGACCGAGCAGGCAGAGCGCGGGGCACACGCGGTGGTAAGTGGGGGTCGTGCCGGTCTGAGCGGCAGGTGGCGGTCACGGCCCCGACAGCAGGTCCGAAGGCCCCGGCTACAGGCACATGCCTCTGCCTGCAACTCATTCGACGACACGTGTGTCGGGTCGTGTTCCGCAGGCTGCATTGCTTTCCAACGCAAAGGCTGGCACGCGGCTGTCTTTCAAAGGTGATAGTTCAAATACTAGGCTTAGCAACCAAGACCCTTGCCTGTCAACTGTTCTGACCTCACCCCGTCACCGTCCAAATCCTCCCCGCAGAAGCCAGCTGGGGCCTCCTCACCTTCAGTCTAAGCAGCACTGCCGAGAAACCCACGCTACCGCCCGGGGCAGCGGGTGGGAGGCAGCCTTAAATGGACCCTCAAGGTCGAGTGACATGATGTGTTCCTTTAATACATGTAACCACGTGGTAACATATAAAAAATACATTTACACATGAAACGATCAACCGATTCGCAGGCAGTGACTACAGGGTGGCTTGGCCCCACCGGGGACTCGCGTGGCTCCGAGGAGGGGCTGCGGCACCGCCGGCACTGCTGCACCTGTGCCGGGCGGGTGAGGCCGTCCCTGAGCACCAGCACCTACCGCACGCAGAGCCGCTTCCAGGTTCGAGGGTGGGTGGACCCACCCACAAAAGGCCCATGGAGCTGCCGCCACCGGGGCGTGTGCGCACTTCCTTGCTGCTGCTGGTGCTCACATCGAGCAAATACCACCGGCGCAGTTTGGGGAGAAAGAGAAAAGAAAAGGCCCTCACCCTCCTTTATGCTTCTTTTTCTTTGGAGTGTCTTCCTCTGAGGCCCTCCTGCCTCGGCCCCGGGAGCCTCTCTTCTCTTTCTGGCTTCTACCTTCTGAAAGACAAGGGAGACCCAACTTTCATCCCAGCGTTCGCTGACTCAGGACAAGATTCACCCAACCAAGGCATTCACCACCGGGCTCCCGGCACGTTTATCACAGTCCGGAGCATCGCATAAAGAGAAAACAGACAGACTTGCTTTTTAAGCCTCGCCCTCCAGAGCTCTCAAAGTCGCTGCCCTCCAGCTTGTCCTTCAGGTCCGCTTCGAAGCGCGCCAGGTCCGCGTCGAGCCTCCGAATATGTTTGTCCACCTGCACAGAAGGACCTCACCCGTCACAGCTAACAGGAAAGGAGCGGCAGCCCAGCACCAGACACCCGTGCCACGCTGAGCCTCTCCCTGAGCCCCGCCTCACAAAGCTCACTATGGCGAGGTTGCCGTGTCCAAGTGTGCCAAAGGGCCGTCTCAGACACCCCAACCGCACAAACCCTGCTCAGGAAAAACCACGGTCAGCAGGCCCAAGACACAGAGCTACGACATGCAATGGACCAGGAAGAGGACATTTGACACCAAGTCCGGACTTAAAAACCTGAGGAGCATACGGATTCTTAAACAGAGTAAGAAAAGAAGGAAAACAAACCCTGGCTGGTATGGCTCAGTTGGCTGGAGCATCATCCCACAGATCAAAGGGTCGCGGGTTCAATTCCCGGTCAGGGCACATGGCTAGGTTGCAGGTTCGCTCCCCGGTTGGGGTGCGCACAAGAGGCAGTTAGTTGGTATTTCTCTCCCTCTCTCCCTGCTTCCCCGTTCTCTGAGCATCTCAGTGGGTGAGGGTTCGAAAGTAGTAAATAAAAAGGATGGCTTCCCCAGCCAGATGACCAAGCAAAAGGGCCACGGCCCCCGCGTGCTCACCCGGAAGCACCGCCGCCAGAGCCCGCGCAGCCCGCACCGCCTGCTCACCATCTCGTAGGTCTGCATGGCCAGCTGCACCTTGTCGTCGCTGTACTCCTTGCACTTGCTGTAGGCGCTCTGGATCTTCTGCAGGTGCTGCACCCGCTGCTCCGCGGACAGCGTCTTCACCGTGGAGATGTACTCGGCGGCCAGGAGGTCGATCTCCGCTTTCTTATCTGACAAAGGAAGGGTGGAGAGCTCGTCCCCGCGTGAGATGCCAGGACCCGCTCACCAGACCAGCAACAGATGAAGCCAGACAACACCACGTGTCAGCACCCCAGAGCACGGCAGGTGGGGACGCGTGGGCACAGCCCCCCGCAGCAGCGTGGCTGCAGACAGCGCAGCATCACGGGGCTGGGCAGACACTCTGGCCAGGGTGAGGTGTCTGGGACCGTCCCGCGTATGGCTGCTGTCCCAGGAGCACGCGTGGTGCCTGCTCACGCGTGCTCCCACACGTATCAAAGTCCTCATGTGAACGGTGGAGTGTGCACTCACCTCACCCAACACCTGACGCCCTACTCTTAGGTACCCACCCTAAAGATTCGGATGCCAGGATGCACGTGGGAAAACATCCTAACTGCAGGAAACAAGAAACAGCCCAAGGGATAAAGGAGCTGTGGTCCGGCGACAGAAGAGAGCCGGCTGCCACCACAGGGAACAGCACCGACAAATCCACAGAGGGACACACGAAGGAGGACACCTGTGTGTTGCACTGACGTCAAGGTGGGGCAGGCTCAGAGGTGAGGAAACGACACTGCAGGTGGGACTCAGGGTGGAGGCCCCAGCGAGGGTGCCAGAAGCTCTCCTCACCAGAAGAGTCTCACCAGGTCGTGATCGTGACTGTCTGTGCTTATTTCTGTATGTAAATCTGTATTTCATAATGAAAGAAGTCTCCGCATTCGCTAGTCAGGACGCTGTGCCTTAGCGAAAAGCCACAACGGCTCCAATAAAGAAAACAAAAGGAAAACATGAAAATCACCCTCTCCCGAGCTCCTCGTCACCAAAGATGAAGCTTCAGGGAAGAAGGCAGCCCAAACCTTCCAAACAGGATGAGTACAGCAATCACATGTATAAAGAGGGAGGGACCCAAAGGGCCTCAGATTTCTCCACAGCAACGTGGAAACCAGGGGCCAGGCTGCAAGGTCTGGCACGTGCTGGGGGGGATGACAGTCACCCCAAAAGGCTACGCCCAAACCAGGAGTCGACTGTGAAGCCAGAACAAACACATTTCAGACACCCAATGTCGGCAGAAATTTATCATCCCCAGTACCCTTTCCCAGGAGGCTACCAGGAGGAGAGCTCCTCTGAAACAAGGGGGTTAATCAAGAGAGAGGATGTTTACGACCCAGGAAAAGGGGTCCCAACCGAAGAGGAGAGAAGGGAGCTCCCAGGAAAACCCGGCACCCGCCTATGCAGCAGGCCCAGAAAGCACCTGGCAGACGGACCTGCAGGACAGAGGGGTCCACGGAGGTCCCAGTGCAGAGCAGGCAGAGCCAGAGCAGACACCGGTGCAGCAGACACACCGAAAACGCAGCATGTGGAAAAGAAAGCCAACGATCGGAGCCACTAGGAACCCCAAACTGTTCGAAAAAGGCCATGTAAGTACAGCGTGTCGTGTGGCTCAGGCACAAACTACCTGCAGAGCAGCCCCAACAGAGACGCCGTCACGGGGGCCGCACATTGCTGGGTCCAGGCCACAGCACCCAGGGCATGGGGCGGGGGCGGGAGGGATACATGGGCTGGGTGGGGCAACTGGAGAAGTAAGGCCTCATAGAAACGAACAGATAAAGCTGAAGGGGAATAAAATAAACAGCAGCTAGACGTCATGCTTAGAAACAGGGAGTTAAATATTAAGAGAGCAGAAAGAACCATTTAACTTCTTAAACTATGCATATGTAGTTTGAAGTCAGAGTCTTTTAAAAGAAAGAAAAGGTGACGAATATTTTGACTGTGGGAGAGGATGATATGTGTAGATTTGGAGAGGCACGGAATCCAGTGTCAGCACGCTCTGAGACCCCCCCGAAGCCACAGCCTAGGGCAGGGCTGCAGTCCCACTGCTCCGGGCCCTCTGGTCACCCAGCGCCACGCCAGGGTCCTGGTGCCTCCTCTACTCAGCTATACTGAAGGCCTGAGCCCACCTTCTGTCCTCTGGTCCAGCTCTCGCATCAGCTGGAAATTCCTCTGAAGTTCACAAGGAAGGTTCTCGATACCTGAAACACAGGGACGTGGATTTCTCAGTAGGAGCCCACACATCCGCCTCCTAGGCTTGGGACCTACGGTCTACAGGTAACATGCCCGCTTCTCTTCTCTTCTCTTCCTGTAGGGTCTGGAGAGAAACAAGTGCCTGCCCAACCTAAGGAACAGGCTGACACGCTTCCGAGGCCACTGGCTCTGGAGAAGTTAGAGGGGAACTTAGAAACAAGCTGCAAGTGTGGGCAGGGAAGACAGCTGCCCTCCCCCCACCCCCTCCTGTGTAAGTCACCCCCCCACCACGGCCAGCCAGGCCAAACCCTGGGTCCCCTCTGGTCTTCCCCCACTTCACGCTGAAACCCAGTGCCGGGGCAGAGCAGGCTGGCGCTGCAGAGAGAACTTTACATCAGGATGCAAGTGCACCCTGTGCCGCCCCAAAGCACGGGCACTGGCCACACGGGGCCGCATGCCAGGTGGATTCCTACCGCCGAGGCACCGAACTTCTAGTTCCACTCAGGTTTAGATCATTTAGAGTGAACCAGCCAGCCTAGCCCTCACAGGGGCAGGACACACCGCATGCTGCCCACCCGTCTGCACTGCCATCCTCCTAGGCCCAGCCAACTTCCCCCAGCACCTGCACGACCCCAATAGTCCCCAACCGGGCTCCTGCGTCCGGTCGTCACCCGCCCTCCACTCTCCCCACGTGCCAGCGATCTTTTCAAGAGCTCAATCTAATCTTTCAAAGATGCTGCTGAAAGCCCCAGTGCCCCCCGGCTCCTCAGAGAGCTAGGAACACACCCAGCAAAGCCTCTGAGTTCTGCAGGGCAGCACCACCCCTGGCTCTGCAGACCTGACGGGCTCCTCATGGCCTTTACACCTCCATGAACTCTAGAAAATCCATCTGCCCACCTGAGAGTGAGTTCCAGTAAAACAAGGATCGTGTCTGCGTTCCTGGGACACAGGAGGAGCTCAAGGAGCAAGCAGGGGCCTCCATTCCAGAGCCTTCTTCCCATGCACATTCCTCAGACCTGCCCACGGGGCCCACCGGAGATGGGGCTGGACAAAGAAGGGCAAGCCCCGTGCTCTCCAGCAGACACCTGGGTGACAGTGGGGAAGGGTTCCCCTCCATGTGCTCCCCCACCGGACTGGTGCTCAGGATGTGCCAGGAGAGCAGAACAGATGGCCAGGGATGGGTGACCCCCTTGGGGGGAGCTGATACCCACCGTCTCCCCCAGAGCAGGACTCACTCCCTACTCAGCCAGCCTCAGGTGGGACGCCCAGGCCTAGGCCTGAGTGACCAAGAATAGCCCCTGTGCGGCACAGCGCTCCGTGCGCCAGCCAGGGCCGGACCCAGAATGTGCGTGACTCTGACAAGGTCCTCAGCGTCCGTGAAACGCGGAGTAACCATCTGCTCAGGAATGGTCAGAAGGGTCCATCCTGAGCTACAGGCAGGCAGAAGGACGACTCCTGGAGGAGCCTCACAGACATGGCCCCTGGGCACCTGAATCAGCCCCGGAAGTACCCTCGCGGAAAGGCAGGTGCCCTGAGAGACCCTCCACCCCAGCATCACCTCCCTACTTTCCAGAATCACAGGCTGAGGCTCTGCGCCCGGAAGCGACTCCAGAAACCCCAAGGCCGGGGCTCCCAGGTCTGGCCCAGAGTCCAAGGGGGTTGGGCCTCCCGACCACTTTCTAAGGCTTGAGTGGTGGGAGGCAGGCCGAAAGCCAGTAAGGCCAGGCCTGAGAACCAGACTTCAGAGGGGCGGAGCAGCGCCGGGGGCGGGGCCTAATGGGGCTGGGCCTATTGGGGGAGGAGCCCATCGGGGAGCGGTATGGGGCCTGGAAGAGAACCTAACCAAAGAGGGTGGGGCCTAATGGGGCGAGGCCTACCGGAGAGGCGGGGCCTACCGGAGAGGCGGGGCCTATCGGGAGAGCCCGGCCCAGCCGCCCTCTAGCCCCGCCCTTCTGTGACGCACTTAGAATTGGCGCGGCCGCGCCGGCGGACTCGGCGCCTCTACCCCCGCGCGCACCCTACCCTCGTACCCGCCCCGCCTCGCGCGCGCCCCTGCTGCCCTCGGGCCACGCGGCTAGCCCCACGAACCCCGGGGTCCACGCCTGGGTCCTAGGGTGCAGGCTGTAAATTGCGGGGAGGGCCCCGCGCGGGCGACGGCCCGAAGAACACAGGGGGCACTTACTGTCCAGGTAGTGCTCCAAGTACATGGCGGTCGCCATCTTCGTTCGCGGCCGCGCTCTGGTCTGCGCGGGCGGGCGTAGCAGCAAGAGATGGAGGGCGGAGCTGGTGCGTTCACTATTAATGAGCAGCGCTCGCGGATTGGCCAGCAGGGGACCGCTGATGGCCGGGTCCGCCCCCTGGCTTCCGGTCCGCGGGGTGTGTGCAGTGGCGCGGGAGCGGGTTCCGGGCTGCGCGGCTTTACCTATAGGGGCATGGAAGCATGGGTGGGGGGATCCTGATCCTAATTCCCTGGACGTTTTCTCTGCCTGAGTGGCGCTGGCGCTTGGCCCGGGCTCCCCACCGCCCTCTCCTGGGTCTGGTCTGGCTCAGAGCAGGTGCCTGCGAGTAACGAAGGTGGTCCTGCGGCTGAAAGGGTCCCTGGAGTGCACCGAGTGCGCGCAGAAAAACGGGGTGACGGGGTCACCACGTGTCTGTGGGAATCGGGAAAACGCTGGTTCCAGCGCTGGTCTCCCCCGGGGCGTCTTGGGGGAGGGATTCTGCGCGACCTCCGCCCACCTAGCATGCCCAAGGGACAGCTGGCCCCTGGAGGGGAGCAGCTTAGGCCGGGAACTTCACCCCTCGTCCCCTGGGATTCAGATGGCCCTTGACCAATGAGTAGCAGATTCCTTATTGAAAATGCATGTTTAAAGGTGTACTTCCCTTCCTGAGCTCTTCCCTAAACTCCCAAATTTTAAAAAATTGAAAGGTTTTTGTTAATTTTAAGTTTATTATACAAATTCAAACTATTCAGGAACTCATAAAGGAGTTTCCCCTCCTCTGGAAAGGACAGGAATGTGATTATCTCGTTCACCTTTGAGTCCAAATTGTAATTTTTCTGCATTCTTTCTGGACCCATTTAATACTTGATGAGAAGACGCCCACACGCATGCATACATAACTAAATGCTACCCATCTTTTTTATTGTTTTAAGTGGCTAAGTTTTTCAAAGATTTTATTTTAGAGAAGGGAAGGGAGGGAAAAAGAGGAGAGAAACATCAATGTGTGTCTGCCTCTCGCTTGCCCCCTACTGGGGACCTGGCCGGCAACCCAGGCAAGTCTCCTGACTGGGAATCATATTGGTGACCTTTTGGTTTACAGGCTGGGCCTCAATCCACTGAGCCACACCAGTGGATTTTTTTTAGTAGACTTTATTTTTCAGAGTAGATTTGGGTTCACTGAAAAATTGCTAAGAAAATAGAGTTTCTGCGTACCCCCTTCACATACAAAGTTTTCCCTGTTATAAACAGTATTGATCTGATACACTTATTACAATTGATGAAACCATACTGATACATTATTTTTATTTAAGATTTTATTTTTTAGAGAGAGGGGAAGGGAGGGAGAAAGAGGGAGAGAAACATAGATGTGTCAGAGAAACATTGCTTGGTTGCCTCTTCCACGCCCCCAACTGGAGACCTGGCCCATAACCCAGGGATGTGCCCTGACTGGGACTGAACTGAAACCTTTTGATTTGCAGGCCGACACTCAACCTCCTTGAGCCCCACCAGGAAGGGTGATACATTATTATTAACTGAAGTCTGTAGTTTATATTAGGATTCACTTTGTTGTACAATTACGTTAAGTAGCCACCGTCACAGTATCAAGCAGAATCTGCTAATACCTGTGCTCCACGGACTCATCCCTCCTCCCCCCACAACCTCTGGCAACCACGGATCTTTCTAGTGTCTCTATAGTTTTGTCTTTCCAGAATGTCATATAATTGGAATTATACAGTATGTAACCCTTTCATATTAGCTTCTTTCACTTAGTAACATGCATTTATGTTTCCTCTGTGCCCTTTCCTGCCTTGATAGCTGCTTCTTCTTCTTTTTTTAATGTATTGATTTTAGAAGCGAGAGAGAAACATCAGTTAGTTGTTCCACTTATTGATGCATTCATTGGTTGCTTCTTATATGTGCCCTGACCAGGGATCGAACCCACAACCTTGGCATACCGGGACGACACTGTTAACCAGTTGAGGTACCTGACTAGGGCAGCTTCCTTCTTATTAATGGCCAAATATTCCTTTTCTGTAGTTATCACAGTTTATCCATTCACTTCTTGAAGGACATCTAGGTTGCTTTCAAGTTTGGTCAGTTACGAGTAAAGCTGCTGTGTTCATTCATGTATAGGTTTTGTTTGGACATGGTTTTCTGTGATGCTAGAAAATGCTATGATGTTACACTTAGTTTTATAAAAAACTGCAAACCGCCTTCCACAGTGGCTGCACCATGTTGCAGTCCCATCAACAACGAAGGAGAGTCTCTGCGGCTCCACATCCTTGCCGGCATTTGTCAGGCTTCCGGGCTGTCATTCTAACAGGGGTGCAGAGGTGTCTTTTATTTCCAGTTCCCCAACGATGTGATGTTACGCACCTTTTCACGTGTGTACTTGCCAGGAGTATTTCTTTGGTGGGGTGTCTATTCAGACCTTTTGCCCACTTTTCAGTTGGGCCATTTGTTTTCTCCTTGGTGAGTCACACTATCCACTTTTCCAATATGTACATTTTTCATTTAACGTGCTTCATGAATTCTAGCCGCGTTTTGCTCAATTCTGCATGATCCTGTTTACTAGATTACTTCATTGTGTTGGTATGCCCCATTTTAACGAGCTCCTTACAGAGGTACAATATTACTGTAAATAATGATGCTCTGGTGAACGCTGATTGGATCATGTAGCTGTAGGTATCTGTTTTTCCCAATTACCTGTTTTTCCCAGGTGGCACATAATGAACCACCTGAAAACATAGTGTTTTAAAAGCACCATTTTATTATAACCCACAATGTTTATGAGTCAAGCACTCCAGCAGAGCTCAGTTGGGCGATTCTGCTTTTCTCTGTGATACTAGAGATGACTGGGGTGGCTGGAAGGCTGCATCCAACTGGCCCCTAGAGAGGCCAGGGATCCCAGGTGGCAGCTCCAGGCTTTTGCAGAGTTCTGGGAGGCCCAGTAGAAGCTTCATGACTCTTGTGACTTCACCTTGGTTGTCTGAAGACATCACCTCATAATATGCTATTGGTTAAGCAAGTCTTTGGGGCCAAGCCAGATTTGAGGAGAGGAGAAATGAGACGCAACTTCTCAATGGGAGGGGTACCAAGATTGTGTCTATCTTTAATCTACCACATAGTCTTATTAGTTCTTTAGGATAAATGCTGAGAAATGGTACTGCTGCCCTGGCCAAATAGGTCACTTGGTTAGAGCATCATCCGAATACACCAAGGTTGGGGGTTCAATCCCTGATCAGGGCACATGCAAGAATCAAGCAATGACTACATCAATAAGTGGAATAGCATGTTGATGTTTCCCTCTATCTCTAAAACCAATCAATCAATCAATCAATCAATGGTACTGTTGGTTCAAAGAGTATTGTATGTTCTAAGTACTGATACTTTTAAATGAACGGACACTCCTGAGTGTGCTTCTACACTTGTTAACCCTCGATTGCATCGGGCTTTTTTTTTTTTTAATCTTTGCTAACATGACAGAAAATAAATAATCAAAAAACCAACTCAGTGTTTTCATTTGTATTTCTTTGATTTTAAGTGAAGCTAAACATAAGCTCACATAGTCACTGACTATTTGTTGTTCTATCATTTCCTTTTTTTAAAAGATTATTTATTTATTTTTAGAGAAAAGGGAAGGGGGTGAAAAAGAGAGAGAGAGAGAAACATAGATATGAGAGAATCATCTATTGGTTGCCGCTCACACCCCCCCAATCGGGGACGTGGCCTGCAACCCAGGCCTGTGCCCTGACTGTGGATCCAACCGGCCACTTCGGTTTGCAGGACAACGCACCACCCACCGAGCCACGCCACTCTGAGCTGTTCTGTCATTTTCTGTCCTTTCCCCACTTTCCATGGGGAAACTGGTCTTCATGCCGTTCATCTACAAATGCAATTCTTTATTATAGAGAATAAATCACATATCGTGCCCTTCATAGATCATATATCGAAAATAACTTCTCTCAGGTAGCAGTGTTTCACTCACACAGGTGATGAATTCTCATTCAGAGACCCTGCTTTAGAAGCTGCCAAAATGAGAGATGACTGTTACTATCTCTTTGCATTGCTGTAGACTCTGAAGCAGGTACTATTGACATTTGGGGCCCGATACTCTGCTGTGGGGGGCTGTCCGGCGCCTTGTAGGCTGTTTACAGCATCCCTGGCCTCCACTTGATAGGTGCTGCGAGAAACCCCACCAAAGTTGTGGCAATCAAAATGCCCCCCAGCGGAGAACCAGAGCTTTAGGGGAAGGCTAAGCTACTCTTACCAAGGAACCCGGCCAAATCCAGTGGCTCAGAACAGACTTGTGTTTCTCATGCAATAGTCCAGGGGAGACAGACAGCCATGCCCATGGGTCACAGGAACCCAGATCCCTTCCTGCATGGTGTCTGCTCCCCAAGGGCCTCGCTGGTGGTCGAGGCTGGGTTGCGAGGAAGGCAGGGCGAGAAGAGGGGCAGGGTTCAGTCTGCTACGTGAAGGAGCACGTGCCACTTCTCCCATTTCATTGCGGGTAACTTAGTCTCCTGGCGACATCCAACTGCAAGGGAGGCTGGGAAATGGATTTTGGCCGGGCAGTGAAGCACCCAGCACACTTCTTGTGAAAGCAGGTGAGTGCCATGGACTGGCTATCACCCCAGAATCCATAGGCTGAACTCCTAACCCCCAACGTATGCGGAGAGGAAGCTAAAAGGAGCAGACATCAGAGGTCTCTTTCTCTGTCTCCACACACCTGCACAGTGGGAAGGCCCAGTGAGGTCACAGTCATCTGCACCCCAGAGGGAGAGCTCTAACCAACACCAACCTTCCAGCCTCCAGAACTATCTGGGCTGTTTGTCATGTCAGCCCAACGGAGAGATGGGGGGGTGGCTGCCTTGTCCCACAGCTCTTGCAAGACGGAAGGTGCAGCATGCTGAGTGAGACCCAGCACAGCACAAGGCGGCCTTTTTTTTTTTCATGGAAAACCTCAAACACAGAAGTAGAGAGAACCTATCGAACGCCAGGCGCCCACTGCCCAGTTTCAGCAGGACCAGTTTTGTTTCACCTGTCCCCAAGCACACAGACCCAGCACCCTGCCCTGTCCTCCAGAGTGGGCACCCTTGGGCCTGCCTGCCTGTCAGGAGGTGATGCGGACAGACCCCAGCACCTACAGATGTGGTACGTGCACTGCTCCAGGCAGGCTGCACCACATCAGGCCCGAAACGTCAGGACCACAGGGCACCGAGGAGACTGTCCAGGTGCAAGGGCTCACGTAGGCCCGTGCCAGGGCCACAGGTCAGGACTGCGGGCCTGGGGATGCTGCAGTCACAGTGACCAGGGAGGAGAAGCCAAGAAAGCCGCTCAGGCACTCTCATCATCTGACAACACTCAACGTCACTGAGCAGCAGAAGCAGCTCTTGGCTGCCTCATCTGGATTTTGTGTCATGTGAGATAACTGAATACCAGTTAGGCTGGAATTCTGACATGTGTAGTTAAAGGCATCCTGACTAAAAAAGAAGACGAAAAAAGCCCTGGCTGGTATGGCACCAGCCTGCGAACCTAAAGGTCACCAGTTTGATTCCTGGTCAGGGCACATGCCTGGGTTGCGGGCCAGGCCCGTGGTTGGAAGCGTGCAAGAGGCAACCAACTAATCAATGCTTCTCTCACACATCACTGTTTCCCTCCCTCTGTCTAAAAATAAATAAATAAAATTAAAAAAAGAGGCATGACATGTTGGAAGAGGTGGAAACAAAGTTGCTTGTTGTAGTTTGATAACAAACTTGCACTGGTTTAGCAATTTTCCCAATCAAAAGGGCACCCAGTCCCCACCCAGCGTGCAAAGCCCCATCGGCCAGGTCCCCTCCATTTTCAGCAGTGACCAGAAAGCCTGTGCATTCACAAATGTTCCTGTCTGCCCCATGAGCTGGCCCTACAGATGTGGTACAAGGCTGTCACGGGACTTGGGTCCAACACTGGGAGGGTTCTCCTGTCTCCTACTCTAACCCCTTCATCCCTTTGACAGCAAGAAGATGGATGTTTTACAACAAGACATCAGATGACAGATATTGTTTACCTACATAAGGCAGTACTAGGCAAGTCTTTGTGTCATGAGCTTTCATTAGGTTGTGTTACAGTAACAAGGAACCCAGAAGTCTCTGAAGCATCCAAGACTTGAGTCACAACAGTTTATTTGTTGCTGGTGCTACTGTAGCTGTATGTTTTCATTCTAGCTCACGGGGCAAACATGAACATTTGTGAATCCAGGTGTAAAAGCAGCCCTCATTGTATACTTGCTGCTCCCAGGTTGGGGTCAGCAGGGGCACCGGTCAACCACACAACTAACTGCTGTTGAAGCTTCTGGCTGAACTAGTGCTGCGGATACTTTATAGCAGGGTTTGGAAGTCACATGGCCAGGCTCAACATCAAGAGGGGCAGCAAATAATTTGAAACAATATCATCTATCATTCTTCCAAAACTCAAGACCAAATCAGGGAGGGGTCGATCAGGAAAACAGAAAGCTGCTGTAGGTATCTTGGATAACACTGCCATCAGGGGCTTGCGCAAACCAGCAACCACGGAGAGAACCAGAAGGAAAGGTCAAAAATGCACCAAGAGCCTCCGCGCAAGCACAGGGCGGCGGGCGGTCTCAGGCTGGTGGGAAGCCTCTGCCATTCTCACCCCCAAAGGCCCTCTCACTCTGCAGCAGTGAGGCAGGTGGTTCCAAGGGCTCACTGGAGAACAGCCTGGAACCTCACGTCTACATTTTTGCTCGTTCACCTCCCCGAAACAGTGGCCTCCAAAGTTTGCACTAGCGCCTGACACTGGCAACCTAACCCAAAGGGACACGTAGCTCCTGGCTTGCTCGAGTCTGAATGTTTGTGCCCCCACAACGGGACAGTATCGGGGACAGGCCTTCGAGGGGTTGGGTTTAGACAGGTCGGAGGACAGAACCCTCCCGTGAGAACAGTGCCCTTGTTGGGAGAGAAAGGCAGCCCCCTAAGTGCGCAGTGTCACCGAGCAGATGCGCCCGCAGCTTGATGTCCCTGAGACGTAACAGCGAACATTATTAAGCGCTCCCTAGCTGCCAGGGCTCGTCTCACACTATACGTGTCTCCTCTCCACGACAGTGACCGTTCCCCCGCTCCTGGTCGGTGCCCACAGGACAGCCTGGGGCTCAGACGAAACAATCCCTTCTCTCCTCTCTCCCTGAGGGTTTGCACTGTCGTCTTTGCAAGTGGGAGTCACGGAGCTTTGAAGGCCCGAGCATTAGGCCCGAAAGTGACCAGGAGCGTTTCTCTAGGGCTGTTGCGTGGCCCGGTGCAGACAGTCCTGCCCGCACTGCAGGACGCCGTCGGAGTGGCCGCGGCCCGGCGCACGCTACAACTACGCGGCCTGCTCGGGAGCTCCGACGGCGGCCCGCGCCGCTCTTCCACCGCAACTAAACGTGGACTCCCCGCTGGGCCCCTCCAGCCCGCGCGCCGCCGCCCGCACTCGGAGTGCAACCTGCTAGGCCTGCTCAAGAGTCGGAGGGCCAGCCTTCCAGCCTAGAAGGCGGAGACTCCACCCGAAAAGGCCCTCAGTCCTAGCCAATCGGATCAACGCCTGGAAATGTCAGCCAATCCCAGAGCGCGTCTCCGACCTCTTCACATTTTCAGCCCGTCCCAGTGCCCGCCTCTGACGCCAGCCAATAGGAGCTCTTGGCGGCCGAGCGCGCAAACCCCGGGCCTAGGCAGGCTGCAGAAGGCGCGCGATGGCGGGTCGGCGCGGCGCTCTCATCGTGCTGGAAGGCGTGGACCGCGCCGGGAAGACCACGCAGAGCACCAAGCTGGTGGAAGCGCTGTGCGCAGATGGCTACCGCGCCGAGCTGATGCGCTTCCCGGGTGGGTGGGGCGCGCGGGCGGTTCTAACGGGCGGGAAAGTTCGGGGAGCTGGAGGTTGGGGGCAGGGGGAGAGCCCAAGCCCAGGGGTCGAATGTGTCCGCCGAGCTCGCCCCGACGGCATTCCCGAATCTGCAAGGTCCGTGGTTGAGGGCGGATAGGGAGACCGCCTCTTTTGAAGCGGTCCGGGATTGAAGAGAATGAGCCTCACCGGGTGAAGCACTTAGCTGAGCGCCGCGGGCGCCGTCTTTACTCTGTCAGCTTTCTAGTTAGTGGTTCCTGTGGTGGTTGTGCCCTGTCCTTCAGCTGCGCTGCGTCTGTGCTGTTGTGCATTGCTGTGTGGCTGGGGGACAGGAAAAGGCACGGGTGGGAAGGGCGCGGACACCCGAGAAACTGTCCTCGCGGTCCAGACTGTTTATCATCCACAGAAGGTCGCCGGCTCTGTTTTGTAATCCATGTCCCAGCGTCTTGTTTTGCTGTTTGTCCTCCGAGGGGTTTTGTGGCATATTTTTAATGTTCAAAGTAAAATACTGGTCTTGAAGGTGCTTAAAAGCATCATTATTCAGATAATCAAGAGACAGCTAAAGGTCACAAAACCAGGATAAAGAAGTGGGGGAAATGCTGTTTTGAATGTCGATCTAATCTTTAGGGTAGTCGCTCTGCAAACGTTAGACAGACACCCTCGCCTTGAGGTTCCCGCCCCCAGGATTTCCCGCCAAAATGTCTGCCTCCCGCGGCGCCTTCTCAGGGAAACTCCTGTGGCCTCAGGGCTGAACCTGCGCAGAGATGTAGTGAAGCAGAACTGGAACTTGGACTTGAGCCCAGGACCAGAAGTTCAGCCCAAACGATTCCAATTTTTAAGTGGGAAGCCTCACTTTTCTGGTTTTTCTCTTTTATTTTTCAGAAAGATCAACCGACATAGGCAGACTTCTGAATTCGTACTTGAAAAAGAAGAGCGAAGTGGAGGATCACGCCGTGCACCTGCTTTTCTCTGCGAACCGCTGGGAACTAGTGTAAAAGCAGTGCCCCTCCCCCTTCTCCGCACCCCAGAGGGGGAGGGCGCAGCGCTTGCCTCCACGTGGTGTTGACAGCGGGGGCGCAGTGTTGACAGTGGGGCGGAGGCGGGGCCGGTGGTGATACGGTTCTTTGATTGGCCAGCCCCCATGACCAGGGCCCAATGGCTGTGTGTTCCCAGAGAGCATGACCAGTGCCTTTTCTTCCTCCCGCCTGCCCCCTCTTTGCAGCTAATTTTCTTTCCATAGCCTTAGGGACACACCAAAGCTAATCAGAAAGTACTCGCCTGCTCCGGACCCCTGCCCCTTCCTCCTGCTCCACTTCCCCTGCTCTCCTTCTTGTTTGGAGTTTACGGTTCAGGTTGGTGTTCCAGCCTCTCCCGTCCGGTTGACCTCATCTTCGTAGTAGCGTCCTCCTCTCAACGTGTAACTGCTTGCTGATCGATGGGGGGGGGGGGGCGGGGGGGCGTGTTTTCAGAGGCTCTTATTTCCCTTTACTTGTATGGAGATAGCAGGCGTCACTGGAGTTGCTTTGTTTCAAATAAGTGGGTCCCCACCACACAGGCTGTTTCACGGCTGCTTTGCAGCTGCCCAGCAGGCCCCGTGGCGTCTGACGGAGGCCGCCCCGCCGCCCCGCCTCACTCTGCCCCAGCGCTGTAGCCCTGCTTGCTGGAAGGGTGTTCACAGCAGGTGCTGACGCACAGCCGGGGGTTTTGCGGCTTCCTTCTTCCAGGCAAGCCTGCTCTTCTCTCTGCTTCACTCGCTGTCTTGCTTGGAAAGGCCTTCCCCTCTCTAAGGCTCTGAGACCAGTTTTACATTACAATTTTACATACGCAGCTTATGGATATAATTGTTCTGATGTGGGTTTTGTGGCTCTGTAAGAAAGCACTATAAGCCCAATTCAAAAATGAGAAAATAATGCTAACTACTTCCTAAATGGTGTTCTTGTCTGGGCTATGGAGGAATGTGTACCTTGGTTGTCCTTCTGTTCTGCCCCAATGCCCACAGCTTCCCCTGCAGACCATTCGAGCCATTACCATCACTTGTTTCTGAGACCTGAAAGTCCTTGGGTGACAGGTCAGATGCCAGCGTTCACTGTGGGCACCCTTGTCCACCATCTGTGTGACCTTGGTCTTGTTCAGCCCTCAGCCACACCAGTGCCCTCGTAGGCCTGGTGGTGGGGGGAGTCGTGTGTCGTTGGCCAGGCAGGGCAGTGCTCAGTGAGCCCCTGCTGTTGGGAGTTCGCCCTGGTACTTGAGGCACTTTGTGAGGAACTGGTTATTCTCTCCAGCGAGTTAATCTTCATCCTTGGCTTTGCTGCCTCTGGACTGGGTAGGTGGGGGTGACGTCCTCCAGACCCCTCCCCACCTCCTTTTACCAAAGCCTGCCGACCAGCTACCGCGGCACACCCCCCGCGCAGGAACTCACTGGTAGAAGTTGGGTATTGCTCTTCTTGCAACAACTTAGCAGTTTTCTCTCTACCTGGTTTTAAACTTTATTTTGAAATAATTTCAGCAAACTGGAAAAGTTGTAGGAATAGTGCCAAGAATTCCCATTGGCCCTTCACCAACCTTCCCCTGTGATTAATGGTTGCCACATTTGTTACTCATTCACACTAAAAGAATCACAGGCCGTTCATTATAAAGCACAGTGTTTGTTTGCTGTTGCCTCGCAAGCAGACTTAGGTGTGTGGTTTTGGTAGGAACGCCACAGAAATGAGGTGCCTGGGTCCTGAGGGCACTGGGTTGGCAGTGGGCCCCCTGGAGCATTTCTGAGGAGGGCACTGGCCAGGCCTCCCGCTGCGTGACTGTCCCCTGTTAACAGAAGGGGACGTGCCACAGAACTGGGTGGACGCCCCTTCCTCAGCGAACGCGGACCCTCTGCCGTCGCAGTGGCCGACAGTCCTGGACAACCATGTGGTTTCCGATGGTGGCTGTCCAACCCCATTCCTCACGCTCACGAGAGTTGGCTCTGGGTGAGGGGGGGCTTTCCTAGCTCCCCACCCATCCTGCATCAGTGTGGACGCAGAATTCCCTTTCGCTCGGTGGGTCACACGCCACTCCTGTCGTCTGCTGCTCAGGTTGCTCTGCATGTGGCCAGCGGGAGGCTCTCCGAGCCGGCTCCTGAGCCCACGGGCTGCTTTCCTGGGCCTGGAGTGCTGAGAACGTAGTTGGGGTGTAACAAGGGGTTTAGGGTTCCCGTAGTGGGGAATGGTGTTTAGAAGCCAACCTCGAGGCACCAGGGCACCCCCTCGCTGCTTGTGGGGGGGTTACCTCTGTGTCTGTGTCGCTACTTCATCTGTGCTTTCACTTTACGGTTCCCCACGCACAACCATGGTCTGAAAATGTTAAGTGAAAAATTCCAGAAATAAGCAATTCAGAGCTTTAAAGTTGCACCATTCTGAGCAGGAGGATGAAATCTTTAGCCATCTGTCATCCCTCCCAGGACGCGACTCGGCCTCTGCCCAGCGTCTCCGCAGCGTGGACGCTGTCCGCTGGTCACTCCGTAGCCGTCTCGGCCATCAGGCCGGCTGTCGTGGCCTGGCGGTGCCTGCGTTCACGTCACCCTTATTCTAATTCACGGTGGCCCCAGAGTTCCCTAGGGGGCTGCTGGCGATTCGGATTCGCCGGAGAAACCGTACAGGACTTCCTCTAAGTGAAAGGTGAAAGTTCACTCAGGGAAAGAGTGTTGTACACTGAGGTCATTATACAGCAGGAATGAGTCCGTGAAATTGCCTAAGTTATGAACTAAAAAGGATGTATGTATAGGGAGAAAACAGCGTACGCAGGGTTTGGTACCGTCCGCTTTCGGGCGTCCCCTGCATGTGAGGGGGCAGCTAAGGACTTCGCACCGACACCTGCCCACCCAGCCAACCACCCCGGGCTCCTGGCCCCCTGCGTCCCGCCTGCAGCCCACACCTCGGAGCCTGCCTAGTGGCCAGGGCTGGTACACAGCTCTGTCCTTAGCGGGAGGGCACAGACAGTGCTGTGTCCATGTGGGGTGTCAGCTGTACAATATTAGAGTTTCTTCCATCCTTGATTTAATTTTGGCTTTTGAATACACAAAACAAATGGTTCCAAACGTCAAAACCGTACAAAATGGGTCACTGCCTGGCCCGTTCCCCTCTTCGAATACCTGTGCTACCCCACGGGGAGTAGTGTCCCCTCCCAGTTTTTTTTATTTTTATTTTTTTATTGTTTACTTTTTACCAAAGCAGGTACGTATGTGTTGTCCTGATTCACCTTTCTTGTAGAAAAGGCAGCTGGCCATGTGCCCTCGTTTGTACTTTGTTTTCTTAGCGGCCCGTTAGGGGACTGGTTCACACCTCCTTATGGACGTCTTCCTCGCTCTTGACAAAGTTGCGGCATCTCTGTGGTGCGCGCACCGTGCTTCCCGTCGGTGGACTAGGTAGCGTTTTAATGGTTTGAGGTCGCAGGCGAAGCCGTGAGAGCTGCATCGGGCTGTTGCAGGTGTGGCCCCCCAACCCCAACTCTCCTGGGCGCTTCGCCAGGTCCCTGGTGTCACACACCCTTCTGTTCCCCAGCGCGCAAGCGGTGCTCTTTGCCGATGTCCGCCCTCTGTCCCGGCACAACTTCCCAGGCTGCTGTCACCTGGGTGAGAAGTCCATGGCCTCCCACCCAGGGGGCAGGCACACGCCCCCGCATCACCTCCTGGGCGCAGCCAGCCCCGGCCCCCTGCCCCTCCCCGCTCTCTGATGCCTGAGGTTCATCAGGCGACTTGTCTTTCGTGTTGGGCTTTGCTGGCATCTTCTCAGAAAAGATCTAGAGCTTTTTAAATAGGAGTGAAGTCACAGGTCACCGTCCCATAGTCCCTGCGGTGACTGAATTGCTGGCCCGTGTCCTCAGGGTGGCAGCTCAGGGGCCGTGGAGCCGGGTCTGTGGCTCAGAAGCGTTTTCTGTTTTCAGGCCGTTGATGAGGGAGAAGCTGAGTCAGGGCATCACGCTAGTCGTGGACAGGTACGCGTTCTCTGGCGTCGCCTTCACCAGCGCCAAAGAGGTGAGTGCTGCCCAGCCTGGTGGGTGGGAGCCGCCGGGTGCGGCTGTCCGGAGCGTGGCGCGGGCCCGGGCGTCACGCCGCGACTCCCGGGGTCCTCGGGGTCACTCGTGGGAGTCTGGCCTTTACCGAGGGAACGGCGAACGCCTGTGCAGCTGCGGCTTGCTTCCTCGTCACGTGTGCGCGGTGGCCCCGCAGCAGGCTCCTCCTTGACCTCCTGGCGGACCGGCAACAGCGGCCCTGCCCTTCCCTCCTGCTTTTTCTGTAGAAGGTTTCAAACACGTGCCAGCAGAGAAGATGATCGGCCACCCACACCGTGACCCACGGCACTCCATCATTCCCTTCAGAAGTGCTCCAGTGCACATCCCCAAAATAACTTTTTTTAGTATATTCTATTGATTGTGCTATTACGGTTGTCTCGTTTTTTCTCCCCTTTATTCCCCTCCGCCCTGTATCCTCCCTTCCACCAGCCTTCCCCCTCGCTTAGTTCATGTCGTAAGTTCTTTGTCTTCTCTATTTCCCATACTGTTCTTCACCTCCCCTTATTTTGTGCCAACCATTTATGCTTCTTATTCTCTGTATCTTTTCCTCCATCCTCCTCCCTCCCCTTCCCTGCTGATAACCCTCCACGTGATCTCCATTTCTGTGAATCTCTTTCTGTTGTAGTTGTTTGCTTAGTTCGTTTTTTTTTTTTTAAGGTTTGGTGGTTAATTGTGAGTTTGTTGTCATTTTACTGTTCATAGTTTTTGATCTTCTTTCTCTTAGATAAAACATTTCATATAATAAGGGCTTGGTGATGATGAACTCCTTGAACTGGACCTTATCTGAGAAGCACTTTATCTGCCCTTCCATTCTAAATGACAGCTTTGCTGTATAGAATCATCTTGGATGTCGGTCCTTGACTTCCATGACTTGGAACACTTCTATCAAGCTCCTTCTTGCCTGCATGGTTTCTTTTGAGAAATCAGCCGCTAGTCTTATGGGAACTCCTTTGTAGGTAACTGTCTCCTTTCCTCTTGTTTCTTTTAGGATTCTCTCTCTATATTTAATCTTGGGTAATAAAATGATGATGTGCCTTGGTGTGTTCCTCCTTGGGTCCAGCTTCTTTGGGACTCTCTGAGCTTCCTGGACTTCCTGGAAGTCTGTTTCCTTTGTCAGATTGGGAAAGTTCTCCTTCATTATGTTTTCAAATAAGTTTTCAGTGTCTTGCTCTTCCTCTTCCCCTTCTCGCACCCCTAAGATTCAGATGTTGGAATGTTTAGTTGTCCTGGAGGTTCCTCAGCCTCTCCTCATTTTTTTAAATTCTTGTGTCTTCATTCTGTTCTGGTTGAATGTTTATTTCTTCCTTCTGGTCCACACCGTTGATTTCAGTCCCAGTTTCCTTCCCCTCGCTGTTGGTTCCCTGTGTTTTTTCCTTTATTTCACTTTTCATAGCTTTCACTTCTTCCACTGTTTTGCGACCATACTCAACCATTTCTGCGAGCATCCTAATTAACTGTTTCGAACTCTGCATCTGATAGGTTGACCATCCTCATTGCTTAGTTCTTTTTCTGGAGTTTTGATCTGTTTTTCAGTTTAGGCCATGTTTCTTTGTCTCGGTGCACTTGCTACATTGTAAGGGGCGGGACTTTAGGTATTCGCCAGGGTGGGGCAGTGCAGGTCACTGCGTTGGGGCACTGCCTGTCAGGCAGGGGTTAGAGCAGGAGCAGTGCTGCTTGCTTGCCTCTCAACGGCTTTCAGTCACTTCTTCCACTACCCACAAGTGAATTGAGCCCTTCCAAGTGCTGCCCTGGTGCTGCTGCCCGGGTGGATGGGCTTGTGTACGTTCTAGGATCCCGTGGGCCCCTCCAGCGGACTCTCCTGAGAGACTGGCAGTTTCTCCTGCCGCCGCAGCCCCCACAGGTTTTTACTACCAGAGGTTTTGAGGCTTTATTTCCCCGCGCTGGAGCCCTGGGTTGTGCAGTCTGTCTCGCTCCCCAGTTGTTCCTCCCGGTTTATCCGCATGCAAATGTGGGACTGCCCGCTCCACCAGCTACTCTGGCCGCGCATCCTCTCCACCCTGGCTGCCCGTCTCATCCCTCCTGCCGGTCTGGATGAACGTTTCTTGAGTCCTTCATTGTTGGACTTCCATACAGTTCCGTTTCCTGGTAGTTCTGGTTGTTTTTTTTTCTTAAATTGGTTATTGTCCTTTTGGTTGCGTGAGGAAGCAAAGCCTGTCTACCTACGCCTCCATCTTGGCTGGCAGCCTCCCCAAAATAACTTTTAAAAACATAACCTCACCCCAGAAAAGTTCTCCAGCAGTCATTCCGTGATGTCCCCGCAGTACCTCAGCGGCTGTGGGGTTGAGCCGCAGTCCCGTTGCGACCCATCCTCGAGTGTCCCTTCCATCTCGTCCCATGGTTAGGTTCCTGCATCTGCTTCCTGACCCAGAAACGCTGCTTTCATTGTCACAAGGCTTCACCAGGGAGCAGGACGTCACCTCGTGATGACGGCCCATGACGGTGAAGTCACCAAGGGCTGCAGGGGATAACCTGTTCATTCTGCCAGCTCTGCCCAGCTGGCTGGGACCCTCTTTCAGAGAGCAGTTTCCTGCAAAGCCCAGGCTGCTCCCACTCTTTTTACATTTGTAAAACTTTTACGTATTTGTTTTTGGAGAAGGGGAAGGGAGGGAAAAAGAGAGGGAGAGGAAAACATCGATGGGCTGCCAACCTGCAGCCCAGACGGGTGCCCCGACCAGGGGCCCAAGCAGCGGCCTTTCACTCTGCGGGGCGGTGCCGAGCCCGCTGAGGCTCACCGGGCCGGGCTCCAGTGCTGTGTGCGGAAGGAAGACGCAGCAAAGGACCGACACGCCACTCGTGGGCTGGTCCTGTTGGGTTGCTGAGTACAGGCCGCGGGATAGCCCGGCGGGGTCGGTGTTCAGCTTGGTGCAGCCTGGGCTCTCAGCTGGGTTCTAGCCCCAAGTCTTCCGGGCTTGTAGCTGCAAGTTCTGGCCTTTTCCTCTGGCAGTGGGACACTTCAGAGTTACAGTGGCCTGAGCAAGGAGACACGCGCACGGCGGGTTTCTGGGAGCACTGGTCACTGGTCACCCCGCCTGTCTGTGAAGAGGGGGCAGCACCCTGGTGGACGTGCGGGGGGGAGGATGTGACCACGGGCCCTGTGCCCACTCCTGGCCCACTGCTCCCCGGGACCGCAGGGCTGCTGTGTCTGGTTTGCCCTGAGGGTCAGTGCCACATGGCCTCACTGTCTGCCTGGCCAGAGGGTGCAGGGCTGCCTCAGCTCTGGCTGCGAGCGGTGAGCCCACCCACCACCACAGCACTCTCCGTCCACGTGAGAGTGTGCTTGCAAAGGGACACCAGAGGGGGAGGCGGCAAAACAGTTGCAATCTGAAAAATCGAAAGCCACTACTGGGTGAGAAGCCTCACTTCATGGTGTCTCAAAAATGAGAGCTTCTTTTTTTCCCTTTTTTAATCAATTGTAAAAATACTTATTTTTTTTAAAGGGGAAGAGAGGGAGAGAAACATCTGTGTGCGATAGAACAATAGGTTGTCTTTTGCACGCCCCCTACTGGGGACCTGGCTTGCAACCTAGGCATGTGCCCTGACTTGGATTTGAACCGGCAACCTTCTGCTTTACAGGTTGGTGCTCAATCCGCTGAGCCCCAGCAGCCAGGGCTCCTTTTTTGGTGAACTTTGGAACCACGGGTTAGACCCCACTTGGCTTCTTTCTGGGACTGCCGGTTTCTCTGTTGCAGGACTTCGGCCTGCACTGGTGCAAGCAGCCGGACGTGGGCCTCCCCAAGCCAGACCTAGTCATGTTCCTTCACGTGCACCTGGCGGAGGCTGCGAAGCGGGCCGAGTTCGGCGACGAGCGCTACGAGAACAGGGAATTCCAGGAGCGGGTGCTTCAACGCTTCTACCAGCTCATAACGGACAGGACCCTGAACTGGAAGGTGAGCGGAACCCACAGAGCCAGAGCTGCGGTGGGAGCGCGGGGCGCCCTGGGAGCAGGGCAAATCCTCATCCTCGGTAGCCCTTCATGGCATGGGGATTCGGTGCCATGTGGGTGGCTCAGGCGACCACGGAGACCAGCTGCACGGCAGCAGTCCCCCCAGGGGGCCCTTTCCAGAGACGGGTCCCCAGTGAGTCCCCCCCTCGGCTGGGCGTCCACCATGTGACCCTGTCATCCAGAACGTGAAGTCCGTAAGCCGCTGCTTACGGCACTGTCCACGTTATGGAAGAGTCGTACTTTAGCTTGTGGTCTGCTGGTTACGTCCTCGAGTCGGAAGTGCCCCGCCCCCACCCTCGCCCTGCGCAGTTTGAGCCCCAGGGCATCAACGCGGCACGTGGCGGAGGGGGTCGGAGGGGGTCGCCTACGTCCCAGATGGCGCCTTACTCTGCCGGTCTGGCCTGGGGCGCTCGAGCCCCAACACGCACCCCTGCCCCCCCACCCCGTGACTCCACTTCCCCATCTTCAGGGCTCATCAGCCGGCACCTTGGCCTCAGTGCCAGGTGCCAGCCCCACTCCTTCCCCCCTCCCTGCAGACGCAGCCCCGTCCTGCCAGTGATGCTGAGGCTGACCCCACTGCCACTGTCCCTGGCACACCCGAGTGCCCGGGCTCCAGGGCCAGGCGGTGTGAGCTTGCTACGGGACGGGCTTGTTTCTCTTCCGTACGTGCTGAGCCGTTTGTCCCGTCTGGGCTGAGCACGGGCCCACCCTCCTCCCGAGGGGCACAGCACGAGGCCTCAGCCAGCCTTTGCGCGTGTGCGGGAGTGTCTCGCATTCGATCCGGAGTCGGGTGGTCCCACCAGGTTGAAATGGTTCCCCCCTCAGAGCACGCTTCCACACCTGCCAGGAACTGGCCAAGGAAGGAGACACGTAGGGAGTGAGTCCGGAAGCAAAACACGTGTTTCCAAGCGGCGCGGGTCTGCGTCACATTCCACCTCCCTTGGCCGCAGGAAGTCCCAGTCCCTTGCCTCGTAGGACGGCTCTGGGGGAGGCCGCTCCCACTCCTGCTGCCAGAGCCCGCAGGGCTAGGTTTGAGTGTGTCCGTGCCCCCAGCAGCCCTCCCAGAGCTCTTCCTGGCCAAGACCTTGGTCGATGGCGAGAGGGGGCTGCAGTCCCCGCGGAGACCGGTTTCTCGTGGGCCGGCCCCCTTCCTACCGACCAAGGCCCTGTGCTCCCTGCATCAGGGCGCAGCGGTGGTGGGGGAACGCTGCGGCGGAGGAGGTGCAGGGAGTGAGGCCTGCCCTGCCTCTCATCCAGGCCTGAGCTCCCTGCTCGTGGCTGGGAAGGGCCTCGTGTGGGGGCACTGTGGGGGCGGGGGGCAGGAGCAGGATGGGGTGTTTCCCTGCACTTGGCTGCAGCAGGCGCACAGGGCAGCTTCGTCCCCAGGACGCAAGCAAGGCCCTTCCTGCCCAGCCGGGGCTGCGGGTCAGGAGGGTGTGCGGTGAAGGGCCCCGAGGGGCCTGCACGGTGCCTTTCCAGAGCCCGATCCCATCGGAGACCCCCATGTGCCCTGAGGATGGTGAACAGTTAATCGTCCTCTTTTTCTCCTGACACCTGCACGGGAACAGATGGTCAACACTTCTGGAAGCATCGAAGACGTGCACAAGGAGATCTGCGTGCTCTCCAAGGGAGCCATCCAGGCCGCTGCACAGAAGCCACTGGAGGAGCTGTGGGTATAGGCCTGGGGGGGACTGTCCCCTCCTGCAAGACGGGAGCCGCGTCGGAGTCTACATGCATGGACCGAGCGTTTGCACCGCACACCATGGCAGGTGGTGCACGTGCCGCTGGCGAGCTGAGCTGTGGGCACAGGGGCCGCACAGTCTGTCCTCTCGTCCTGGGGATGCTGAGGAGTGGCTGCGCCTGTCACCGAAGCTCAGTGATGACCATGTCCAAACAGACCGCTGAAGAGGCAGTCGGTTTGAGACAAATAAAAATTGATTAGCAAGTGCGTGTGGAAGGCCTCTCTGGGTCTCCTTCCTGCGGCCACTCTCAGCCTCGCCCGGGCTCCTGGCACCGTGTGCTGGCCCGGCCCGGCCAGGCCAGCTGTGTCCCTAGGGTGTGAGCCCTTTCTCATCTGAGTGCGGCTGTTAGCTTTGATGTCCTTTTTGCTGTGTCCTGAATGCCAGGGGCCTGCCCTCACTCCATCCCACCCTCACCGGCTCTGGGACAGGACGGTGCCTGTCTGTTCTGGGAGAACCGCTGGAGCTGCACAGGGAGCCGTCGGTGCGGACAGCAGCTAGGAGGCTCAGTGCCCTCCCTTCACAGCCAGGGCACCGACTTCCAGGCAGAAAAAAGCATGTGGTACTTTCTTAAAGCCTGAGTTGTAAGTGGTCACAAGACTGCTGGGCAGAACCTGCGTGTGGCCAGAAGGGTCCTGCACAGCAGCCAGGCCCTGCTCCCCAAACTAGGCTCGGTCCACGCTTGTCCAGGCTCCCCAGAAAGGATGGCTGTCATGTCCCTGTCACATCCTGGGTGTGGGCAGGATGTGCCCAGGCTGCCTGGCCCTTTCCTGGTCCCTGCTGTCCGCTCACAGGGGTGGGGAGGGAGGTTCCAGGAGCAGCAGTCAGGGGCTGCGCACAGACTTGACCTTTCAGGGGTCCCAGGGTCACCCACAGGGATGGTCTGGCAACACTCCGGGCACTCATGCCTGACTTTACGTAATTCTGTCTGTAATGAAAAGGAAACTGGGTTGATTTCTTAAGACCTGACACCAGTCGCTTGCCTGCTTTTGTGGCCCTGCCAGGGTCATGTGGGCTGAGCCAGGCCAGTGCTTCTTGAGAGGCCACAGCTGTTGGGGAGGGTGGGTGTTGGTGGCCGGCCTGGTCCGGTTGACCAGAGAGAGCTGTCTGGGTCCAGGCCGTGCCCCAAGCACCAGGCCTGGCCAGGACAGGAGCTGAGAGCAGATCCCTCTGAGCTGGGACTCTCCCCAGCCTGGATCAGGTGGAGGCTGCAGCAGAGACTCCTCCCCGCCCAGGGCTGCGGGGGTCAGAGGTGGGCAGGCTTGGGGAGCTGGGAGCTGGCCGGAGCGCCACAGGTGGCGGGCAGTGGGGTGATCCAGGCCACTTACCCTTTGAAACGTACCACGCATGGGGTCAAACCACCCAGCCAGGGTCATGGCAGCAGGTGTGGCCGAATGACTGTGCCCCTGAGCACCCTAGGGAGGCCAGAGTAATGGCCCCGAAGACACCTATGTCCTTGTCCCCAGAACTGGTGAATGGCACCTGCACAGCAAAGGGACCGTGAGGCAGGCGGCCATCCTGGGCTGTCCAGGAAGGGTCTCCAGTGGAGAGCGGGAGGCGGCAGGGGAGCTGGCCGAGGCAGGAGGAACCTGCCCTGTCCACCTCCTGGTTTGACCTCTGCCCGCAGGATCCTGACTGTCTCTTTGGAAGCCACTGGGTGTGGAGATGTCCCAGCAGATGCTGACAGCATTTCCCAGAGGCCGTGGCTCAGGTTCCGAGGCCACTGCCCCTGGGACCACAGGAACGTGTCTGCTTCCTCGTCGGGCTTTGGTCCCCTCACACCGACACCTGAGGGCAGGCCAGTCACCCCCTGCACTTTCCCACCAGGTCTGGGGCGCAGTGAGGGGACTGGCTGAGGCGCCCACCTGAGGGACCAGGCAAACCCCCCATTTTCCTAAGCCCAGCTCCCACGCGCCTTTTGCTTTAGGACCACAGGTCAGAGCCACAGCGGGCCGGGCCGGGCCGTGGCCGGCGGGCCCCACCTGCCCGGTGGAAGGCAGACAGGCTGCCCGAGTCCACGGCTCCTCACCGAGACTCAGGGCAGGAGAGCACAGAACACCCACTCTCGTCCCATCACGCACAACCAACCTGAGCGAAAGTCAAGACGCAGAGACAAGACTATTTTCTATTGAAACTTATTATTCGCCTCAACCTCAAACTAGACTAAGAACGGACGACACTGTCTTCGGTGAGCCTTTTAAACCACGCAGCTCCCCTTTGGTCAGGCTGCCACCCCTTCCAGCGTTCGTACCTCAGCAGGGGCCGCAGCAGGAGGTCCTGGCCCAGCAGGCTGGGTGGCGCCTTTGCAAGACGCAGCTGGAGGAGGGAGACCACCAGCCTTCCTCCAGCCCCAGGGAGGGAGAGAGAAAGGGAAGGCAAAATAACTTACGTCAACAGCACCCGGGGGCGGGGGTGTCCTCTGCTACCAGGTGGGACCTGCCCACTGTCTCCACAAGTGCTGACACCAAGGGTGGGAGGGAGCTCCGCAAGGATGGTCCCCGAGAAGAAGGCTGTCCACCTGCGAGCCCCGTGGCCCTGGGTCCCACAGAGACCACTCTCCAGGGCATGAAGCCTGCGCGGGAGCCACGCGGGCTCCAGGCCTGACAGCCGGGTCCAGGGCGGCAGGTGCTGCTGTCTGTCGGTGCCGAGAAGAGTCTGGAAACGTCTCCAGGTGGCGTGATGAGAGATGGGGTGCCTGCCCTGCACCACGACCGGGATGCGCTCCCTGGCCCCAAACCATCTGAAGCCTCAGCGACCAGGAGGGCAGTTCTTCGACCCTCGAAGTCCATGTGAGCCTGAGGGTCACAGGTCAAGGCAGCTCCCCACCGGCCGCCAACACTGCCCACCCAGGGGAAGCTGGCGTGACAAGCAAGCGATGGTGTGGGGGCATCTCAAAATGCTGGAACCAGGAGGCAGCGAGGAAGGGGAACCCACTCAGGCTTTACCTACGGCTGGGTCGAGTCACACGTGGGGGGCACCTCTGCTCGGCACCAGGCCCCACCCCTCTGCTACTTCTCTCCCCAAAGCCGGGAGAAGCCAAGTCACCCTTCTGCCACTGGGCAGCCCCGGAGGAGCCGTGGCGGGGCTGCTGGCGGAGGGCTCGCAGGCCCAGTCCCAGGGCTGTGCCTCAGTTGGTCACCAGTCTTCTTGGACCCAGGGCAGGCCCAGCAGAAATGCGTGTCTGTCGAGGAACTTCAAACAGGACTTTAATTCCAAAGCTAACCCAGAAGCAAGAGGCTGCAGGAAGCAGGGCGGAGGCGACGCAGATGCTCAGCGACCAGCCGCTCCCCGCTCCCAGGGGCTCCTGTTCCCCCGGGGCCCGCAGCACCTGGGCCGGGCAGCCCCTCCTGCAGTGAGGCCCTGAGCACAGTGCAGTCCCGTCGAGGGCAGGGGCGGCGGGCACGGGCGGCGGGCAGGATGGACAAAAGGCGGTGGCACTGGGCGCCCAGAGGCTGGGCGGAGCTCTTGAAGGCGCCTCCAGCAAGGACCAGTCGAGACGTCCCCCAACTCTAGGGTTTTCAAAGGGACAGGATTTCAAAGTCCTCGTCTTCTGAGTCAAAGAATCTTTCGAGTCGCTCCACGTCAGAAGAATCTGGAAGAAAAAGGCAAAGCGTTGCTCTGGGTGTGGCGTAAGGCAAGCAGCTGTGAGGGCACCAGCCACACCTGCTCGCCCCAGGGCTGCCCCAGCCCTGCACCTGGCTGTGTGGGGGGGGGAGGGGGGGGGCGCAGATGGCAAGAGGCTACCAGGCTGCCCAGTGGCGCGAGCAGGCGCTTCCCTGAGGCTCTTTCGCTGGGAGGAGGCGGAGCGGACAGGCCCCTGGCCAAGCCCAGGGGAACCCGACGTGGCTGAGGGTGAGGACCACCAGCCCCGGCAGGAGTGCTGGCCCTGGGCCATCTAGGTCTGACGGGATGCTGGTCTCCATGACGACCCCTGACCCCTGTGTGGTCTCCGTCAGGCAGCAGGCGTTGCCCCCCTTGGGCTCTTCAGAGAGAGAAGCCGCGACTCCAACATCGTTGTCCCCAGGGTACCCGGCTGGGTCCTCACAGGGCCCTTCCCAGAGCGGACGGAGGGGACCGACGTGCTCACGGCTCAGTGCCACGTCCCCGTTCTCCGCGTGCCACGTGCTTGTTCAGGTGGAGGGAGCGGAGGGTCTACTCGAGGAGGCCCGAGCCCAGGGCCACATGGTGCTGGGGGGCAAAGCCGCCCTGTGGCCACGGTGGCCCAGACCAGGACTGGCTCCCACGAAAGCCCAGCCTACTCTGGATCACACAGAACCTGGGGACCCGTGAGGAGCAAGCCTAGATCCGTGTGCACGGGGCCCGGTGACCACACGAGGGGGCAGAACGCGGGGATACTCAGCAGTGCCCCTGGTCCCATGCTGCACACACAAATCACCAGTGTCCGCATCCGGGGTTCCTACACGTCTTAAAGGTCAAAGGCAAGGGGACAGGACGTGGGAGGAGCAAGGAGAGGAGCACACAGTCGACACCCGAGGGCGGGACAGGCAGTGCCCTGCGCGCACCCGGCGGGCGGTCCTGCGGCCTGAGACTCACCCAACGACAGGTTCAGGACGTCGGGGCAGGCCAGGCGGGACGGCTGCTGCTCCACCAGCTCAAACATGGGCAGGGCGCCTCCGAGCAGCGACAGCTGTCAGCGGCACACGGGCGTCGGAGGTGGTCCGCAGGGGCGCAGCCCCCCACCCCTCCCACGGGCCGCCGCGAGCAGGAGAGTGCCGAGGAGGTGCAGGCGAGGCTCGCAGCCCCGGGCCCAGCCCGTCCACAGGCCGTCCCCCCCATGGAGGCAGCCCTGGGGCAACCCCACCGCCCACCCGCCTCCCCGTCGCTGGGGCGGATGAACTAGGAAACGCGCCCCAAACTCCCTGAACAGTGTCGGTCCCCACACCCTCCAGTCACCGTGGAGAAGCAGTGACCACACGAGGGCCACGGGATGCTGGTGGGGAGAGAGACACGTGGAGGGACGGGTGGCCACCCGGGGACCCTGTCCACGCAGACAGGGGAGCCCCTACCAACCTTTTTGACTTGCTGGCACCAGTCACCAAAGTCGTCCTCAGTCTCACAGAAGAAGCCCTGGAAGGAAACGTGGCGGTGAGCAGGCGGCCGCACAGGGGAGCACAGGCCGCACCCGGCCCAGCAGGGCAGTGACCTCGGGGCCGGGGGGCCGGGCTTCCACTCCTGGCGCCGCTGCAGGGACCCGGGCACTCCCACCGCCCTCGCTTCTCCAGCCTCCACCCGTCTCCACTGGCTCCATCGGTGGCTCGTGGCTCGGCCTTCAGCCCCAGGCCATGGAGGCTGTGGCCCCGGGCCCCGACGGCAGGTTCCAGACTTGGCCTTGACCAGCTCAGCAGCAAAGGATACAAGGACCAGGTGCCCACAAGCTCCCGGGGGACAACGTGGGGGCCGTACCACCGCAATGGACGGGTCAAGCTCCCCGATGCTCATCCTGCTCGGGGGGTGCTGGCAGTGGAAGCTCTCGTCCGGGATGGAGCAGCTGTCGGTGAACTCCACCACCGGCTGCGTTGTGTGGGGGTCCAGGTAGATGAGCTCCTCACCTGGGCCGGACGACACAGGAGTCCGCAGAGTGCGAGCGCACGAGGGCCCCACTTCGGGGCTGCCGCACCACAACCCAGCCGGCAGGATGGGCCCGGATGGAGACACAGCGGGGGGGACGGCTGGGGAACAGAGGCACCTGCGCCCAGGTGGGACGCGCTGGCGCTGGGTCAAGCTGCCTGCAGGTGTGGGGGAGGGGGAACGACCCCGAAGGCCACTCCCCCTGCCTGGGCTTCTGGGGACTGGGGCGTTCCTGGGCACCCACCACTCACCCACGTAGCCGATGAAGTAGTGGGCGCTGTTGGGCTTCCCTCCGATGACTCCCAGGGACTGGGGCATCATAAAGCAGCCCTGTGGGGAGGGAGGAAGAGAGGGCTGCTGAGCACGTGGGAGCAGGAGGCCTGCACCCTGAACTGGGGCCTGAGGCGGAGGAGGAGCCCCTCCAAGCTCAGTGGTCAGGACGGGGGTAAGAAACCCGTGCCCAGCCCTCAGCCCGTGCAGGAGGCGGGCTGAGGGAGGCGGCCACCAGGGCCCTGGGAGCGGGGGACAGGTGCGCAGGGGAGGCCTGTGCACCGAGATCAGGGCTTGGTCTGACTCCACGGAGCGGAACAAAGGGAGGCAGGCGGCCAGGGGAGGGCGCAGGGCCAGCAGGAGGGGCAGTCAGAGGCCTGGGACAGGGCCATGTCGGCGACACGGGGGGGGGGGGCTTTAACGCAAAAATGGTGTTTCGAGCCCCTCGCTGGGCAGCGAGACAACAGAAGAGGGGACACTCACCTTCAGCGTCTCCACGTAGGCCTCGTTGATGTCCGTGAGCCCCAGGCGCAGGGGGATGAGAAGCACCAGGGGTCTCCATGGTGACGGCCTGCTGGTGACCTCAGCCCGCGAAGGGAAGCCATTACAGTGCCCTTCGGAATCTGCCGGAAACGCAGTGGCCCCTGCGCAGGGAAGGCTGCTCCTGCACAGCCGTCCTGGAAAAGGGGGAGGTGCCTCCATGGGCTGCGCAGGAGCAGGCCCCAGCCCGCCCCCCAGAAACAGGCGCACAAGCAGGGCACGCGGACGGACCCCAGGGGCTCGCAGCAGGTTCGGACTTGGGAAACACAGCAAGAGACCGGCCCTGCCGCCCACGGAGAACGAAGACCGAACGTTTGCGACACGCGTTCTAGCAAACATCCTTATGTGAAATCTCACACGCACAGAGCACAACGCAAGAACACACACGCTCCTCAGAGAGGCCCCCTCCCCCCAGGCGCCACACAGCCCCCGGCCTGGCCAGCCCCGCCCCAGCCCCAACCAGGTCCCCAAACTCCTGGGACCCACCCTGAGCAAGAACACCAAGGAGTAGCTTCTCCTTCAAACGTTTAGGCAACTTGCTTCCAAGGGCACTGGGAGACCTGCACGCACATGTGAACTAGGGGGCCGGTGGCAGGAAGAAGACACACCTGTGGCAAGAGCACACCCAGCAACCAGCCTGGCCTCCCAACACCACTCCTCCCGAAGGGGGCCGGGGTCCTCGGGGACGGGCGGTGCCAGGGGGGAGAGGGACGGTGCGGGAGAGCCAGGGTCCATCCGTGCCCAGAGGGGGTAGCACACAGGGCCAGGGATGAGCGGAACACCAAGGGCTGCAGGAGGCAAGCCCCCGCAGACCCCAGGCGCGATCCCTCCGGCCACCCACAGCAGGCCCAGGGACCAGTTTGCCGCCTCCCGCAGCAAACTGGGAACCAACCGCTAGGCTGCGCCCTTGGTCACGGTGCTGGGCCCGTATGTAGCCGTGAGGAAATGAGACGGGGTGGAGGACACTCCGCTGAGCTGGCCTGGGCTCTTCAAAAACGCCAGCGCTGGGAAGCACCGGGGAAGCCAAATGGGGCTTCCAGTTACAGGGGACCACAGAGGCCTGGCTCAGGCAGGTCCCGGAGGGCAGCAGCGAGGTGCACGGTGCAGGGGGAGGGGCTCGGCCTGCGACGTGGGCCAGGCCCTGGGGTTCCTACCGAGCGCCTAGAGCGGGCGAGTCCAGGCTGAGGCTGGGCAGACGGCTGGAAACAGGAAGACCTGGGAGCAAGGCTTTGCCCTTTTTTAAAGAAATTGTCTGGCTATTTAACCTTCCTATGATGTTGTGATTTACAAGAAACATGCAGGGTATGAAACAAGTAACGGGTAACACCCCTTTTTCTCACAAAATCCTAAGCACGTAGTTCTGTAACAACGTCACGCTCAAGCACCCGGCGTGACATTGCAGGTGAAACGTTCAGAAGAAAACTGCCGGTTACCCCCCAACTGCACCCCCGCACGCGCAGGTTTCCCCGGGGCCCTGCGCAGGTGTGCTCTGCCGTGCGCGGCTGGCACCGAGGCTGCCGGGGGCCTCGGGTGCCCCTTGCCGCTAACGAGAGGGCTGAGGAACCCTGACCCCCGCCTGGAGGGGAGCTGACGGAGCTGATCGGTCACCTCTACGTCATGCAGCTGACCGAAACCCAGCGAGGGGTTCAGGGAGCCTCAGGGGTGAGGGGGTGAACGTGTGGAGACCCTGGGAGAGAGGCGCCCGCGCCGGGCAGCTCCTCCGCCTGGCAGTCGTGAGCAGGATAGCCGTATCCCTCAAGATAAGCCTGCGACCTCGCGAGTAGCTTGATTCCCTCGGTTTTGTGAGCTGCTCTGGCACGCAGTCCGGGGGGGACCTCCATCCAATTCACAGCATCGGGTCAGAAGCCCAGGTTTCGTCTGAAGTGGGGGAAGGGGCGCAACCTTGCGGGTAGAGCCCTTAACCTGTGGGGCCCGAGGCCACCTTCAGGCCGCTGGGGCCAACCGGGTGGGGGTGTCAGGGAAGCCCGCACATCGGAACTGGTGTCCACATCTCACCTTCGAACTTCCGGGCAGATTTCTGCTTGTCCTCCCCTCCCTGGTGACCCGTGGTCTCCAAGAGCCAGCCTGGAATTTACCAGTTCCACCACCTCCCCCTCCACGCCGTCGCCCCTGCAGCTGCGCCCACCACGGCTGCTCTCCTGGGGCTTCTCCCGTCCACTCCGTGGCCCTTCTAACTTGGAGGTGTCCACTCATTTCCTTCACTCCCACCTTGTACCATCCGACACCGAGCAGGTGCAGGTTTTCCGCCTGAGTTCAGGAGGCATCGAAATGTGATGCTCGGTCTGTTAGCTTGACCTCCTTTGACCCCCAAACTAAGGTCTGAAACTTCGAGGTGGTCCAGCTCTGTCGTTCCTGGTTACTCTGCATCTGGCACATACGTGTGTTCTCCGGGCGCGCGCACGGAGGCACATTCTGCCGCCAGAATCCAGGCTTCGGGTGCGTCTAGTAAACTCTTCTGTGTCACTGTGGTTCTCCGCGACTTGGTTTTTACCCACTGGCTCCACCAGGGTCTCTGCGCGCATGGGTTCGGCTCTCCTGAGCTCGAGGCTGTGCCGTGAGAACATCCTCCCGCTGACTGTCTTCCCCCGTCTCTTGGGACCACACCAGCCTTGCGGGTTGGCTCCGGACGGGCAGAGCTGGGCCGCCTCCTGAGACCCACGAGCCCGCAGGTGGCCTGGGACGCCGCAGTGGCCCTGCTGTCGACAGATGGGCGCTCCCTTGTCCCAAGTACCCACCTGCAACTGCCTAGGGCTCCCTTCCCATTTTTAACTCGTTCAGACTCTTTCTTTCAACGACAACGGAACAGGATGTTCACTTCCCTGACCTCCTGAACCCAGGTTCCTGAGCTCAGAATTCCGAGCGTGTTCCGGCGCTCGGTGGCGGAAGGCGAGGCTGCAGAGCCAGCGAACAGCAGGTGTCATCACTACTGTCACCCGGATGCTCGCACAAGTTTCTCTTCATTTCTGTAGTTTGGAAACGTCACCAGGAACACGCGTGCTTTACACACGCCTGAGTGCTAGCACCTGGGGTTCTCCGGACTCAAGCCCCCCTGCAGTCTGCTCCGTTGCTGCCCCGGGTCCGCCGCCTCAGCCGCCTGTTCTGCGCTGCTTCTGCCACCGGGTGCCCCACCCACCCCTTTCTGGACGACACTGGAGTCGGCCTGCACTCATCCACGCCGTCCGCACTCGCGGCCGGACCGCCTCCTCCAAGCTGCGACGTCTCCCTGGACCCAGCGACCCCTGCCAGCTGCTGCACTCCCGTAGGCTGACGCGACCCGCGCTCATCGCTGTCAGGGCCAGTGCTGGGCATCCTGGCGGCCCTCAGAGGATGGGGGGTAGGGGGGCGCACCGGGTCCCCTCACCTGGCGGGCTTCCTGTAACATCTGAACAGGGACACTTAAGCCACCTCTTCCCTGGAGAGAGGCTTGGTGGGATCTGTGACAGCAGCGAGCTCCCCTCGGAAGTCAGCACTGCTTCTCCACCTTCTGCGCTGCAGACGCTGGGCCTCCCTCCCCAGCCCGCGGCCCGGTGGCTCTGAGCCACGCACTGGACGGGCAGCCGGCCTGTGGCTGGGGCCCTTCTCTCCAGGGCTCCCGCAGACATAAGCACTCAGTACCAGCTGCTCAGAGTCACCTCTGCTCACCCCACACATCACTAAATCGTGCCGTTGGCCATGTGCTGATGCTCCTCCTTAAATGCGGGTGCTGGGCATCCCCCACCCATCCCTGCAACGCGCACGCGTAACTTCCGGCCTGGGTGAGTGGGCGCGACGCGGTGAGACGGGGCCCTGATCACGACGCACACACCTGCCTCCCCTGGGAGCCTGTCAGAAACGCAGGTCAGACCCTCCCCAGAGCCAGACCCACGAGCTCCTCGGACAAGCGTAGGGTCATGTCTCCTCACAGTTCCAGCACTGCTGATCTCCACAACCGAGACTCCAGGAGAGACCTGAGAGGGCACCCCCCTCCCCCCCGCCGGCAGGGACAGAGACTCCAGGAAGCTACGTGCCTCCCGCTCCTTCCTGGCCGCTGCCCCGGAGCATCAGCCAGCTGTCTGAGGCCAGGGTCGGACTGGACCCTGGAGAGGGCGAAGGGGGACCCCAACACTGAGAGAAAGGAAACTGCGGTGGGACAGAGCACCGTGCGGCCAGACTGCGACACGGTGATGTTCTCACTGACAGGAGAAGACACCACGACACTATGTGCTTTTTGGGGGAAAAACCCACTGGAAGGAAGTGTGTCTAAAGGGCAACATGAGCTACTCCTGAGTGGTAAAATCAAGCAATTTTCCCCCTTCTTTGCATTTCCAAACTTTCCGATGTTTCAGAGATATTTCAAGAAACAGAATGAGGGGAAGAGGCAGAAGGAAGGACAGCCTTCTGTCACACCCGCAGCTTACCCCCTCCTGGGTGACAGAACTTCCGCCGGAGTCCCCAGAGCCGCAGAAGCCGCACCCCTGGCTCCCTGATCCCAATCCCGACAGCGTCCCCGGAATGGGGAAGCAACACCCCTGCAACCAACACGCACACTCGCGGCCACACTCCACACCGGCAGCCGCATGGGCAACACCTGCTGCCAAACGCCCATGCGTGCCCAGCGCCTCCAGGTCTCCAGGGACCCCTCCAGCAAGGGGCAGAGCTGCGTCCCTGCCCCAAGCTGTACTTCAGCCTGAGAGGGTGGCGCCGGAAAGTCGTTCCCGCCTTCCTCACCGGTGCACCACGCACGTGAACGCAACTCAGCAGGTACGGAAACCCCATGGGTGCTAAGCAACGCAGCTCCGTAGGAAGCCCAGGCCCTTCCCCGTCGCCTGGTCCTCTCTGTGAGGAACGGCGGGGCTCCCTGGCCTCTGCCCAGGGAGACTGGCTGCCAGGCAGGGCTCCCAGGCAGGGCTCCGTGGCCACTCCCCGAGTCCCGTCCACCCCGACCCTGCTTTCCGGCACTTACTGATGTCTTCCATCACCACCGTGTTATCCATGGCTACGTGGACGGCCAGGGCGCTCCACGTGTCGAAGACGGCGAGTTTCCTGCCAGAAAGGGGGGAGGACATGCGGATGAGCGTTCACGATGCACAGGGGGTTCTGCTCTGCAGGACACCGGGGAGAGAAACCAAGGCTCGGAGACGTCAGCGCCGCAGGCAGGAATAAAGACGAGGCTGGAACCTGTCCCTCCCCCTGGGCCCGGTGCTCCCTCCAGGGCCCCCAGCGTCCTCCGCAGAGAGGAGTCTCTGCACAGCGGTCGCCTGGCGGCAGTGCCACCTGAAGGCAGAGGTGGGAACCGGAACACGAATGGGGCTGGAGATTCCCAACGGAGGCAGGCCCAGCCCCAGCCCCTCACTCTGCGCGCCCCTTCCCCCAGACACGCTGCGCCGAGGTTCCCAGCTGCGAATGACTGAGGAGTGGCAGCTGCAGGGTTCCGGCTCTGGAAGAAGGGCAGATTCTGCCACCAGAAGCATAACAGAGGTGGGAGCCTGTGGGCTTCTCTGGGGTGTAGGGGAGGTGGGCTTCTCCCAAAGGGAGGCCCTGCTATGTCTAGCGACACGATGGAGAATGTTGGGGTGACCACACAGAGCCCCCCTGGGGGGAAGGCCAGACAGGACACCAAGAGAGCACCTGCAGGGTCACCTGGCTGCCTCCCCCCCTGTGGAGGGCCAGGTGAGACGCACTGACCCATGCGAGTCAGAGCCCTTAGGATGGCTGACGTTCTGGGGGGGAAGGCAGGCAGGAAAGAAGTGACCACATGAGGTGGTCAGTGCCCCAGGGAACACAGCAAGGGCAGCAAGGGCAGCCAGGGCAGGGCAAGAAGGTGCTGAGACAACAGGCACAAGGCGCCGTGAGCCAGGAGGCGCACAGGACAGCCAGGCTGCACCTGCCGCCGTCATGCCGTCGCTGGGGAAGCCTGGGCGTGCGGAGAAGGGGAATGGGTGGCTGACTTCCAAACATGAAGATGACTCCCACTGCTGTCTGAGAAGACACCCCGGTGGGGCAAAGAGAAGGGAGACCATCAAGGAGAGGAGGGATGGGGCCTGGACCCAGGTGAGGACAGTGAGGCAAGGCACACGATCAGTCAGGACACACCGTGCAGCCGTGTCGGAAGGGAAGAGTCCAGCAGGATCCAGTGTCTTGCCTGCAGGCTGGGAAGGAGGGACCGCCCCCACTGCGGGAGAAGCAAGCAGGCTGGGTGGGGCAGAGTCTGCTCTGGGTTCTGGCTTGTAAGCTGGCCAGCTCCTTGGACATTGGAGGTACTAGGTGAGCATCTTGGTGTGACAAGTCAGCCCTGATTCATGACTCCGGGAGCTGAGAGGGAGCCAACAACCGCGAAAGCTGGGCATGGACAGTGCAAAGGGAAGTGGCCACAGGCCCAAGGTAAGGTCTGCAGTGCCCACAGGTGGGAAGAGGGTGCGGCAACAGACGCAAGGTGGCCAGAGGGACAAAGGACTGGAGAGCGTGGCTCTGTGGCCCAGGTTTCCAAAGACAGCACATGCCTGTGCCAAGAGCTCCTGCCAGTGGGGACAGACACTCAGCCTCCAGACATGGCAGGGTTGACAGTGACCTTGATGCAGCTGCTTTGGGCAGCAGTGGGGAGGAAAGCAGGAAGTGAGTGATGCCAGACAGGAAGACCTCACGCAGACCACACAGGTGGACACGCGCACGGGCCCCGCTTCCAAGGCAGGCAGTGCTGGGCCCGAGCTCTACAGGGCATGCGGGGATGCATGCAGGGGCTGGGCAAGGAGACAGAGAGACAGCAGCAGGCTTGGGGACCCACCGCAAGTGGGACATGTAAACGGAGGAGTGTACTGGAGGATCCCAATGAACCTGACAAGGGCGGCTGGGTGGAGAGGCAGCCACCCACGAGGACGGATGAGGGGGCCATCCAAGGAAGGTCGACTCAGGGTGCCTGCAGGAGCACCCTGCGGGGACTGGGAGCGGGCAGAGAGGTGACGGAGACCAAGGCGGAGGCTGAGGTTTCGAGGTGGGGGAGGAGGCCAGGACAGGCCCGATGGGCCCACCGACCGACAAAGAACAACGGCTCCAGCCGATGGGCGCACCTGGGCAAAGGTACTCATCCTACAAGAAATCTAGACTCTGATTTGCAAGACCACATGGATGGTCACCGCTGAGGACCCTCCTGAGGCCTTGCAGCAACAGGCGTCAGGTCTGAGCATGTCCACCCCACCTTGCTCCCCACAGAGACCGGGGCGGGGGGGGCGGGGGGGGGCACGAGGTCGCACGTACTTGAGAACCTGGGCGACCGTGTTGGGCCCGTACCACTGGCCGATGGACTTGCCCTCACCAACTCCCATTTGCGCTGCAGGAAACAGATCCGGTTAGTGACACGCATGTCCCGACCCCAACACCCTCCCCAACGTCTCAGAAGAGGCAGGTCCCGGTGGCAGGAGCAGGTCCCAGGAAGCCCAGACAGGCCCGTCCAACTCTGCCCCCAGCCTGTGCTGACGGACACCAGGGTGCTTGCTCCAGACGGACACTCAGGCCTCAAGGTCTGCCCTGCACCACGAGCCAGGACTCCATTCGCTCAATGAGGAGCGGGGCTGAGAAGTGAAAGGACTCGCTGAACTCAGAGCCATCTTTTTACTTCCTTCTACGACTGGGAGCAGGATGCTCATCACCAGCTGGACGGGCCTGAGCGAGGAGCAGTCCGTCTGCCTGCCCAAGTCCCATTTGCAGAGGCCGGGATGAGCAGCTGGGCCCACCTGGGGCCCACGGTGGGCACAGGCCTCCCGCCGCACACACCACACGCAGAAAAGCTCTCAGGACACCTGAGACCGGCCGCCCACGTAAACAGCCAGGGCACGGCACCCCGCCCCCACCCACCTATCTGGTGGATGGAGTAGTAACTGTCCTTCCTGTCGATGAACGCGTTGAGAACGTGGAAATAGCTGTCCGGCTGCTTCCTCCGCTGCGTCCACCTCCAGTCTGGCGGAGACAGGGCAGAAGTGCAGTTTTGCCCGAGGTGACAGAGCAGCCCGCGCGCTCTGAAGCCCTCGAGAGGCGGAAAGCACCCCAGCTGCTTTGCACCCGGCCCAGGTTCAAATTCAGGCTCCCCAGGGTTCCCAAGCTGCCAACACAAACCCATGCAGAAGGGAAAACAACGGCTTCGGAGGTTACAGGGAACTTCGACAAACGTGTGTCAGCATTCTTTAAAGTCACTCCAGTGAATCGCTGAAAGCCAGCAGGTCGCTGAAGAGGCCCGACCCCTCGCTTCCGTCTGACACCACCTCACCCCACTGTCCCCAGCGTGACTCACCTCGGCCCAGGTGCCGGCACAGCAGGGCCTGGGCGAAGATCATCTGTCCGCAGCGAAGCATGCAGCCCCAGCCCGTGTCCGAGGTGGGGCCCGTGCCCCCTGTGGTGGGGGCAGAGACGGGGGGCTCGCCGTCAGGGGGCAGCGATCGGACCCCGCGGGCCACCCTGCACGGCAGGCGGCAGTGCCATCGCGGCCGCATGCACCCCCTAGCCCCCGGTCGTGCTGAGGACCCGCCGCTGGAATCCGACATGTCCCAGCCACTCTCTCAAGTGGGCAAACCACATGAGTCCGTCCCAGAGCAGCGCAGGCGTCGGGAAACACGAGCAGACCCCGCTGCTGCGAGTCATCGGGCACGCAGACCATGGCGCAGGGTCAGTGCTTGCAGGGGCGGGGCTCAGGGTCAGCAGGGACGGTGGCGTGCCCTCAGCCCGTCCGCGGCCCATTCTCTCACCAGCACGACCAGCACGCAGGCTCTGACAGCGGGCCCCTGGTATCGCGTGTACGGTGACACAGGCCCACGCGCACAGGCAACGCCCCGATGTCCTCAGCCCCAGCAAGGCCCGGGCTCGCGGGCAGTGACCCCGCAGACTCAGGGGCTGGACCTGGGGGCCCCACCGCGCACGCAAGGACGCAGCCCGGCTCTCAGGGCAGGCGCTCAGCACGGCGCCTGTCACCCCCACGCCCGACCGTGCACACCACCCAGCCACGTCCTGGGGCGAAGGGAGGAAACACCGCCCTGGCCTGCAGGCCCGGGAGCGCCCCCCCACGGCCGTGTCGGACGGCACAGGGCTCCTCGGCAGCCCGTGCTCCGTCCTGGCATCCAGACAGCTGGCTTGCAGGACGGTGCCGTCCCCGCTGGCACCACACAGCACACCTCAACTCCGCCCTGTTCCCAGGGCCGAGCAGAGCAGCCTCGGAGCAGAGTGCACCTGACAAATCACATCATTCGACAGTCACCTGTGGGGACGCTGGTCTGGTCTCCGTATTTCAGGGTCCCGGACACCAAGCACTGGAGGTGTTTCACACCCACCTCACTTTGGGAGAACAGAGGAACCGAATCGAGACCAGGCGAGGAGGCGGCGAGGCCTCGGGACCCAACCGCTGGTCTCGGGTGTTCCAGCTGGCCAAGGCCAGGCCACGCTGGTCCCCAGCATCTGTCCTCCTCCGCACACGGTGAGGAGGAACCGCTTCTAACGGAACGCACTTGAGTGCCACCGCCCTGCCCGACAGGTCTCCCAGAGCTCGGCGTGGGACGCACCGGAGAAGACAATGGGCGGAGAGCCATGGCCTCCAGCCACCCTGGACCTACGACCCTGACCCAGGACGACACTCAAACACTTAACCCAACGAGAGCCCCTGAGGCACCTTGCCGCCTCATGGCCACGGTCTTCCACGCTGTCACCGTCAGTGTGGCCCCGGCCCTGATCTTAGGCCCCAGGGCGAAACGGTGACTTGCGTTTGGAGAAGCGCTGCCAGGAGCCCCAGGTTCCGCAGAGCGTGGGCAGGGCCTCGCCGGCTTGCCGCCCCGGGGTTGCCGGGAGCATGAACACAAAGTGACAGGGACTGGGCACACCCAGGTCGATCTACACGTCAGTCCGCCATCCTCCCTCTAAAACGTGCCTGTTCCATCGCACGCTGTGACAAACAGGACTCACCGATGGCTGGGAAGTTCTTCCTGTACGTAAACCACAGTCTGGACGCCACGTCGGAGAAGATCTCATCCTTTTCTAGAAAATGTTTAAAAGAAAAAACACATACACACAGCCTGAAGTGCCACACCGCGCGTCACAGAAACTCAGCAGGCGACTGTTACCACCACAACACGGTTCGGGAGCCCGAGCGCTAGAGGGCAGCCGGCCCCAGCTCGGCGGGTACCTGTGAAAACACTGTACTTTCTGCCCAGTATCCACACAGGCTCCGAGGTCTCCGGGAAATCTTCAAACTCGGCAAATCGGAGTGTGTCATAGGTCAGGGTAGCTATTGAAATTAAAGACACATGTTGATCAAATTTCTGTAATTTCATAAAACAGCATCATGATCATTTATTACATTTCCGTACGTATAAAAAAACCCATGTGGAATTCCGCATCTCAGGGTCGCCCAACAATTGCAACCGATGGAGCACATGCCCAGACCTGGCAGCGCTCCGGGAGGTGTGGGGACCAGGCTGCCAGACCCGCCTCCCCACCGCCTGTGCCTTTCAGACTCAAGCCCGAGTCAGTGCCCGCGGAAACCAGGGTGGGAGACCACCTGGGGCCAGGCCCAGGGGAGAAAGTAAACACAAAAACAGTAACACAAAAAACAAAGCCACCTAATTAAACACCTGCTTTACAACTAAATGTTTAAAACCTCAAGGACTGAAGTGAAACGAAACCAGGCCTTCAGCTTGGGGGCTGGTGCCAGGCTGGCAGAGGTGGCAGGGGGGAGGCTTCCACCGCCCCCCCAGGCTCACCAGGCCACACGGGGGCGCACTGGCCCAGAGCCGTGCTTCAGGGGCAAAAAACCAAGCCCTCCGCGGCGACTGGGGGCTCCAGGCCACCGCAGACTTCTCGGTGGGAGCAGTTAGCTAGCTGCAGGGGGCAGGGCACGGACTCCTGGCTGGGGCACCGGGCTCCCGAAACGGAGAGAACAGGCCCCTGACGGTCCGGATGCTGAGAGGCCTGGAGCCGAGGCCTGTGCCTGCTCTCCGGCGGGGCCACCAGATGGGCACGGCCGGCAGCCTCCGCCGGCAGCACCCCACTTTCACAGGAAGTGTGTGGAGCACGGGGTCTAACCGCCACGCTGACAAGACCTGAGCCGCACCTTACTTCCAAGGGTGCCTCCCGTCCATGGAGCCCCGGCTGAGGGAACCTGGCCTTACACGGAGTCCCCACGCCTGCAGGGCGGGTGCGCGAAGTGCGCTCGGGTGCCCTGCCCCTGCAGCTGTGCCTCAGGGAGCTGACTCACAGCTCTCCCTGCGGCCTCTCCAGCTCCCGCTGGGCCTGGCTGCCACGTCCCCCACCTGCAACCTCACCGAGGTGCGTGGGGAACCACCAACACTGGACGAGTTTCTCCCAGATCTTTCTTTTTTTCTTAAGATTTTATTTGTTTTATTTTTAGAGACGGGAAGGGAGGAGGAAAGAAATGGAGAGAAACATCAATGTGTGGTCGCCCCTGGTGCGCCCCCTACTGGGGACCTGGTGCCCTGACTGGGAATGGAACTGGAGACCCTTAGGTTCGCAGGCCTGCGCTCAATCCACTGAGCCACACCAGCCAGGTCTCCCCTATCTTAATTCACTTTTTGACAATAGCCCCACCTTTTCGTAAAAATGACATACGCTATTTAATCATTTTTAAAAGGAAAGGAAAAAAGAGAGAGAAGAAAAGAGGAAAGCAAAGGGAAAAAACTACACAAACGCTGTAAGAAGTCACCTGCAGCCACACACCAGCAACGACTGTCCCGCTGGATGTCTTTCTGTGCAGACCCGTGGCTGGGGCCGCAGCACACCTGTGGTTTCCTCACCTGTTCTTCTCAACGAGACGGTCAGTCCCCAGAATCACAGCCCCCTCACCGCGTGTCTCCCCAGGCACGCAGCATGGGTGCCCACGCCATGAGGAGCTCAGGGCCCTGCTGGGTGGGCCTGCTGCCGGCCAGCACCCCGCTGGTCCTTCTGTGCTGGGCGCAGCCCCAGGGAGAGGCAGGGCAGAGCGCTGGCGCCGGGGCCAGGCATTCACAGGCCGCAGGCTCCTGAGCCGCTCGCGGTGCCTCTGGGGGCGGCAACCCCCTCACCCATGCCCCGGGGGAGAACAACAGGCTGTCCTCACCTCCCGGCCAGGCAGCTCGCAGGCGGACCCAGACAGAAGGGCTCCAAGTCGGCCGTCACAGGGGTGAGAACTACAGGCTTAAAGGGAAGGACTTGGCTCCACCAGAACCGGAACCAACGCGCAGCAGAGCCCCGTCGCAGGGCTGGGAAGGCAGCGTGGGACCCATCGGCCACAGAGGCCGGCGTGCGTGCCGTGGCGTTCTCGGGCTGCGGGGACCCAGACCCAGCTCCGCCTTCTCAGGGTCTCAGGAGTCCTGCGCTTCCCGAGCAACCCCTGCTGCCCAGAGCGCCCCGGCCTGACAGCAGACCTGGGCCTCGCGGCTCCACACTCGCCTGTCTCTGGTGTCCGCGTCCACAGTCGGTGCCAACCAGGCTGCTCAGCGATGGGAACCAACGACGTTACGTAAACGCACAATGTGACATCGAGCTTATTTCTGCCCTGCTACGTAAGGCTGCCTGTCTCTGCACGTGACCGTGAGAACTGAGCTGGGATGGATGGCAAGTCCATCTTCCCAGGGAGCTGACGACACTCCCTTCCTGCGCTGTCCCCACAGCACCCCCACGCCCTCAGCCACCGCCGCCTGCTGTGCTCGGCCTGCCTCCAAGGCACACAGACTCAATGTGCAGCGCCCTCGAGGAGGGGGATGCTGAGGACACCTGTCGGATCTCCACCAACAGTGACCCTCGCCCTGCTGGATCGGGACACTCTCCTGGCGTCCGAGGCCTCCCGAAGGGCAGCGGCTACGTGTCTCCCTCCAAGACATGGGCGAGCTCTGGGCTCTCAGGAAAAGAGCTCCTCCGGGGCCGGTGGCGCACATCCAAGGGTCACAACGCCACTGGCGGGTCTGCGGTATCACTCTGGTCCCTGAGACACTCCTCAGAGAGCCAGCTTCCCGCACGAAAATGACGGGAAGGGAGGGAACAGTTCATTCTGAAAGGGGGGGTGACAGGTGATAAGGCCTGGGCAGCTCTGGAGTTGAGCAGTTCTATCACAAGTGTCAGAATGCAAAGCAAGCGTATTTCTGAGGTTTATTAGCAAAGCTTACAGGCAACCAAGCCAACTTCAGAGAGACGGCAGCAAGAGACACTCTGTGAAGCTTTAACACGTCACTGGGTGCCCCTCCCTCCCTAAGAAAATTGCAGGCTGCGTGGCTTCAGACGCTTTGCTGCGGGAGCTAGACGCCAGCCAGGAGCCCAGGCTCCCACAGGGAGCGAAGCTCACGACCACTCGCGGGGGGCAGCGTGGATGGGCACAAGGCTCTGGTGACGGGCCCAGCGCCCAGCGGTGGTCCTGAGCCTCTCCGCTCCCCTGCGGACCATGTCAGGCCTCGGGGCGACTCTGCTCTCAGACAGGCCAGCGGCCTCTGCCCGCCTCCCCGAGGTGGCCTGCTCGTTTCAGTCCACGGCCACCATATAACGTCACCCTCTTCCCACACAATGTCACATTGTGTGGGAAGCAGTCCCTCGCCTCCCGAGTCCAAGGGCTCCAACCTCGAAAAGAGTGCCAGTCTCTAGACTCCCCGGCCTCGACCTGAGTCTGAAAGGAGACGATGCGCAGGAGAAGCCAGGTGCCGAGGCGTCACCCAGCGTACGAAAGAGGCCCTTTGAGAAGCACCTTCCCCATCTGGTCCCCAGAGTGCCAGACCCCTGACCTTCCACATCTTCCCTGGGATGTTCCTGGTCACACGCGGAAGAGGGTGCGGAAAGCCCTTTGTTAGCATGCTGACTCCATTAGAAAACAGCTCGACTTAACTTTATCGATCCGACAGAAGAACAAGTCCTTGCACTCACGCAGTGCAACCAACTTCTCTGCCCTCAGCACCAATCACACGCTGCCGCCTGCCCGGGGGGGGGGGGGGGGGGGGGGGGGGGGGGGGGGGGGTGGCGCGTAAGGCGTCCAGCGCTGGGTTTCCCTGGGAACTCGTGACGACACAAGAAGGATATTTCCCCCAAGCACCTCTGCGTTCTGAAAGCTCACCCTTCATGAATAAAACCAAAAGAAGGGGTCTCCCTTTCCCTTAGAAGAGGCTTCTTTTCTTTTTTGAAGATTTTAATTTATTCTTAGAAAGAGGGGGAGGGAGAGAAGCTTTGATGTGAGAGAGAAACATCGATCAGTTGCTTCCCGCATGCGCCCCAACCAGGAACTGAACCCGCAACCCAGGCAGGTACCCTGACCGGGAATCAAATTGGCAAACTTCTGCTTTGCAGGACAATGTCCAACCCACTGAGTCACACTGGGGAGGGTCAGAAAACACTTGTTTAGAATAATAGGTTTGCAAGCAGCTATTTTTTAAAATCCCAAATACTGCCCTGGCTGGTGTGGCTCAGGATTGAGCTCCAGCCTGAGACCCCACTGAGGGTTGCTGGTTCGATTCCCAGACAGGGCATGTGTCTGGGTTGGGGGGGGGGTGGGGGCAGCAGGGGGCGTGCAAAAGGCAACCACACACTGATGATTCTCTCCCTTTGTCCCTCCCTTCCCCTGTCTCTAAAAGTAAATAAAAACCTTAAAATCCCAAACACTTTATATGAAAAATGCTGGTGGTTGACTTCTGAACTTCAAGAAAAAGGAAGGGAGGGAGGGAGGGGGAAGGGACAGAACCGGGAACTTGAGTGACTAGAGAACGCTGCTTCAGCGAACACGGGCCAGACCTTCACAGTAAACCTCACTGCGCGGCCTGAGTGGCGCTTCCCGTTCACTGACACCACGTGCCGACAGACGGGGCTTGTCCTACACACAAACTCTGCGACCGAAATGCTTACAAGACAGGAACATGCGTGCTGTTCACTCACGTTCTGCTCCTCCCACCACCAACCGCGCACACGTAAGACACACTGCGAGGCACCAGAGACGCGAGCCTAAGGGCCACTTTGGCTTCCAGGAACAGACAGCGTGGCCATTTAAGTGCTGCGCCTGCCAGGTCCTTGAACGGGGAGTGAGCTCTGATGGGCAGTGCTGGAAGCTGGGGGAGAAGACGGGCAGCCTGCAGTTGGCCTGCCGCCTTTCGGACTTCTCCGCACCGGCAGCCCCGGGCCGCTCCTCCCTGGCTCCTTCTCTTTCCTCCCACACTCAGGCCCTCGGCGGCCTCACCCCAGGTGGCCTTCTGCACACTTGAAGCTCCAGCCCATGGACCAGGGCTTCCCAGACATCACCACGTGAATGTCTGACAGGCACCTCACAGTCAGCACGCACAAAACCGGCTCCCAACAGCTCCCCACCAAGCAGGACACCCCCAAGTGTGCCCATGCCATTTCTGAGCTCAGGCCACACACCATGGCACCACCTTACCTCCTTCCCCTCTGGTCACACCCCTCACCCCGCGGTCCGTGCACAGTCCTACCGTCTCAACCGTCAACACACCCGGAATGCAGCCTCCTCTCCCGACCCGGACCCAGCCATCCGGCCGCTCACCTGGCTCACTTCAACAGCCTCTCAGCTGGCCTCCTCTGCTGCCCTGCCTCTCTTCAGCACATTTTCAACAGAGCAGCCAGAGCAAGGCTGCTACACACACCTCCATTCTCGTTACGCCTCCTCTCAAACCTTCCAGAGGGTCACCATCTCCTTCAGGATGAACATGCACCCAAGTCCACGACCCGGCAAGGCCCCATGCTCGGGCCCCGGGGCGCCTCTCTGTCTCCAGCTCCTGCTTCTCCCAGCCCAACTGCTGCACCCTGGCCACACTCCCTGCTCACTGCTCCTTGCACACCACCTGCCCTTCCTTCTGCACTGCTCTGGGTCTCGGTCAAACTTACCTCTGCAGTGAGACCTTCCCTGGGCATGCTGCCTCCAAGTTCAACCCCACCCCAGACAGGCCACATTCACTTTTGCGTGACACGTGCCGCTGGTGTCACGTCCGCAACGTCAGGCAGGGCATGGTTTTTGTCTATTTTGTTCACTTTTCTAGTCCCGGGGTCTAGAACAATGCCCCCACGAACCTCCCGCACAGTAACAGATGTAGTTTACAGAACGGATGACTAGGAAAACAATCAGGAATCTCCTAACACTTTGCCAAGGAAGGCAGGCTCTGTAAAGGCTGCGGGGGTGAGGGCAGGGCCATCAGTCACCCCTACGGAGATGTGTCCGGTCAGAAGGAAGCTCCCCACCACACCCTGCAAAGGCTGCATGTACTTTTATCAGCATCAACACAGGCCTCCAAACGCAAACGCTACCATCACGTCTGCTCCCAACTTCACCACGGCAATTTTCATGTCTGCGATAACAGGACCGACGCTAAACTGTTCTCCACCTCAACCAAGTCCCTCACATGAATGCCTTTTGGTGTCAAGCAGTAACAACTTAAAAGAAGGTGGGAAAAAAATGAAAGAAAGTGGCCAAGCAAGTCATGCTATTCCTTCACTACCCCATGCCCCAGCATACGTTACAAAAGTGTCTGATGCTTGTTATTCTTCAAATGAACCTCACAAAGAATACGTGAGGTCACCAGGATGAGAGTCAGGGTTAATGTTTCCACCAGCCACCCAACATTTAAGTTAAAAATGCCACAAATCATTGAAATACATCTACTTTACAGTTTCCAAACTGAGATTTAAGTAAACATATGTTACAGCTGGCAGGAAAAGAAAAATGAAGCAGAAACGATGTGACAGGTGGAATTAACACAGAAGAAAATCTTTCCTTGGGCGGGGGGGCCGGGGGGGGGCCGGGGTGGTACTTGAAGGCAAGGCACTTGCCACGGAAATGAAAGAATTAAAACTGCCTTGGGATTTATAAAAAAAAAAAAAAAGCGCGGGGAGTAGAAACGCTTTCCAGGCTACTGGACAAAGATTCAGAATACCTTGCCAGCAAAAACTAAGGAGCAGAAGCATGATGAGCTAGGCAGAAACACCACAGGCACGTATGTTCACGTATGTACGTGTCTACACACCCCTACTTTATATTTATAACACCAAAAAGTTAAGATAGGAGATAGCTTCACATTTTATCTTCCATCACAGAAAAACTCATCTCTTGGCTACTGAAGAAAAACCAAAACAAGGTGCGGTGTAGGGTGCTGTTTCTCGCCTCCAGCCTACCAACCGAACTTCAGAAAGTTAAACAGTTGCCACCTCATAACACTATCAGGGCGGAGGCGATAGCTTCCCAAGACCGCCGTTTCAGGACCCAGCTCCGCCCGAGCCCCTGGCGGCGACCAGCCCCTCCCTACCACCCCCGCGGCCGCGCTGCCCCTTCTCGTCCAAGCCGGCCTTGGGCATGCCAGGCGGTCACCCGGGCGCTGCAGCCGACTGGACAAGCGGCGAAACCCGCAAACACGGGACTGTCAGACCCGAAGCGGCCTCCCCACGGCACCGCCCCTGCCCGTTCCACCCGAGGCCGCACCCCGCCCACCCGCCTCCCCGCGCCCAGGCCGCTCGGGGAGAATCCCCAGCGACCCAGGGACCAGGCGAGCGCCGTCCACGGGTTCCTAACGCCCCGGCAGGCCCTTACCTGCGTCCATCTTCCCTCTCCGGCCGCCCACTGAGCGCCTTGTCGCTCCGACGGGGCCGCAGCGCGACGCGACGGGCCGCCGCCAGGGCCAATCAGGGGCACGGGCGGAGCCGGAAGCGCGCGCGAAAGTGCGTCGGTCGCCATTTTGACGTACGGCGAGGCCGGACACGAAGGATCGGACTCGCGCTGTCCGCACCCCAGCGGCCTCCGGCGCGCGTCACGAAAACCCCGGCGGGTCGCCCGGGCGGCGGAGGCAGGCGAAGGTGGGCAGCAAAGCCCCCGAGCGAGCGCGTCAAGCCGCCCCGATCCCGGACCCGCCGGCGCGGCCATCTTGCCGTACGGACCGGATCGGCGCGCCATGTCTCCGTACAGAGCGGCCGGCCCGGGCGCCCCTGCCTACCCCCGACGCCACTCGCGGCGGGCAGCGCCCCGTCGGGTGCCTGCAACCACGGGCGCGCCGGAGGCCGACGGCGCGCCGCGGATGGCGGAGAGGCGGGCGCCGCCATTTTGCCGTACGGCGCCGCGGGGGCCGGCTCCCACGTCCCGCAGCCGTGTCGCCGCGCGCCTCCCCTCGGGGCGGTCCCGCTCCGGGCTCGGCGCGACGAGGCAAGGGCCGGAGCCTGGTGGCGGCGCGGCGGCCCGAGGCCCGAGATGGTGATCTGCTGCGCGGCCGCGAACTGCTCCAACCGGCAGGGCAAAGGAGAGAAGCGTGCCGTCTCCTTCCACAGGTAACCGGGCCCAGCCCTCCGTCCGCTCGGCCCGGCCACGCCCCCGCCCGGCCCGGCCCCGCGCCGGGGAAACTGAGGCCGCGCGGCCCGGCCGGAGGGGACACTTCCCGCGCCGGGCCTCGGGGCCGGTGTTACGAGTGAGTCAGCGCTGGGCGCTGTGTGACCTTGGCCGGGGCCGCCGTCTCTGGGCCGGACGCCTCGGTCACAGCGGCCAGCGGTGCTCATTTCGCAGCCACCGCACGGCCACCAGCGCCCGCCGCGTTCCACCCCGAGGCCAGCGACACCCATTCTTCGCGCACCCTTCGGTCCCTTGGCCGCCACCCCACGGCCCGTGGGAGGCCATTCCCCAGCCACCTGGCGACCACCCCGTGGCCTCACCTCCCTCGCCCCTACTCCGCGGACGCCGCACTCCATTGATTCGGGGTGGCGCCGCCGGTTTCCAGAAGCCGAGTATTCCGGAAATCTCTTCCTTAGGTCAGTTGTCCTTTGCGATGGCTGTGGCTTATCTGCCTGTTTGATCGCAGGGGAGGCTGCTTTGATCTTTGCCATCGGGAATGTGGCGAAGCAAACGCGTCTTAAACCTCGTGGATTAACACGCGCCGCAGGCGCTCTGTTTCTGGAAGGGTCCCCGGTGCGGGGACAGAAAGGTAGCTGTGCCCCGGCGGTGAGGCGAGTACCTGGAGGGGCCCGACTGCCTCCTGCTCTGGAGCTGGAGCGGCGGCGCTTCCTGGCCGGCTCCCCCTCGAGGCTGCGGGGCGCTTGGCCCTGCCGAGGGTCTCTGCCCGCCGGCCCGGCCGGTCCGGAGGCCTCTGGAGCCCCCTGGAGCGCCCCCATAGGCGCAGGAGGCCCCGCAAAAGTGAACTGAAGGGTGTTAGTGTTTCGTTTTGAAACACTATTCAAAAGAGTTTGCTGTGGTGCACGCAGTCTTTCGTTGTCACTCTCTATCCACAGTAATACCAGACTGTTTTGAAGCAGTCCCCATGCCTTCCTCCCAGTTTCCTTCAGAGCCTCTGGTCCCTCAAGTTTTGTTTCTGTTTCGAAAATGAGGCACAGCCCTGCAGAGAAGGCTGCTGTTGGCGTTCATAACTGTCTAACCTGGTGTGGGGGCAAAGCTGTGGGAACTGAGCGCCTTCAGGAAGTTTAGAAGGTCACGTCCAGGAGGACTTCCTGAGCCGAGAGGTTCTGCCCCAGGTCGTGGTCCACAGCTCTCAGGTGTGTTAGCAACCTCAGCTCACCTCGGAGGAAGCAGATGGCCCCATGGAGCCCAGTTTGGTTGGGGTTTTCTCAGTGCAGGTCTTGTGTTAACGAGAGGGGATTAGTGTCTTACTCAGTGTCTTCCCAGGACCAGGATTGTGGTAGGAGCACAGAACTACTTCTTTGAGTCAGGCCCCCTGAGAACTGGTGTCCCATCCTCATGTTGCTTGAGTCACTGCTAGGCCATACAGAGCTTCTGGGATGCTCTGGGGGCCTCTGGCTCCCGTCTCTGATGGCCGACACCTGGTCTGGCTTCTCAACCCAAAGTCATTCATCTCAGGCATGCCTGCAGGGTGGCTTAGCCGTGACCTTCTAGGAACTACTTCCGGGGCTTCCTGGAGCTTTCCCTACTGTCTAGACGCCATCCTGCACTTCTCGGAGCATTCTGGAAGGAGATACCGACCTCCACTCCTACCTGCCTTGTGACTGTAAGCTCCTTCCAAGTAAACAGCAGGTCTTCCGTCTTTCCGTTCCTGTAGTAACTTGCAGTGCACTGCATTGCTGCAGTGTTTACCAAATTCTTAAATGGGTGAAGTCAATGCAGGTTTGGGTGTTTGCAAAAACACTTGTCTTGGATTTATAGTTGATCGTTTTAGGGGGAGACACACAATTCTTTCTTTCTAATTGCTCTGTCTGTTGTCCTGCAGGTTCCCCCTAAAGGACTCAAAGCGTCTGATCCAGTGGTTAAAAGCTGTTCAGAGGGATAACTGGACCCCTACTAAGTATTCTTTCCTCTGTAGTGAACATTTCACCAAAGACAGTTTCTCCAAAAGGCTGGAGGATCAGCACCGCCTGCTGAAGCCCACAGCCGTGCCCTCCATCTTCCACCTGACTGAGAAGAAGAGGGGGTCTGGAGGCCATGGCCGCAGCAGGAGAAAGGACACCAGAAAGGCCTCAGGGGGCCTGAGGGGACATGCAAGTGAAGCCGATGGGAAAGGAGCCGCAGGTTCCCCGTCGTCCTTGAGTGAGAACCTGATGATCAAGTCAGAGTCCCGCAAGTTGAAGCGGGCTGCTCTGCAGGGCGAAGCCGGCAGTCCAGAGCGGGCGCGACAGGCTATGCAGGGACCTCCAGACAACACTTTGGCCACAACAGCGCCAGGCAGCCGGGCAGAAGCAAATGGGCCAGTGTGCAGTGCCGGCGATGAGAGCGGTACTACCCCCAATGAGGGCCTGGAGGATAAAAGTGGCATTTCCATGGATGATTTTTCCCCCCCAGGATCTGGGGCCTGCAAATTCATCGGCTCGCTTCATTCTTACAGTTTTTCCTCCAGGCACACTCGAGAGAGGCCGTCTGTCCCCCGGGAGCCTGTGGACCGGAAGAGGCCGAAGAGAGAAATGGAGCCTGGGTGCAGCGGGACCAGCCTGGGGCCTGACAAGGGCTTGGCCCAGAGCCCCCCAAGTTCATCTCTGACAGCAACGCCACAGAAGCCCTCCCAGAGCCCCTCCGCCCCCCCGACAGACGTCACCCCAAAGCCGGCTGCGGAGGCTGTACAGAGTGAGCACAGCGACGCCAGCCCCATGTCCATCAATGAGGTCATCCTGTCGGCGTCAGGGGCCTGCAAGCTCATCGACTCACTGCACTCTTACTGCTTCTCGGCGCGGCAGAACCGGAGCCGGGCATGCTGTCTGCGGGAGCAGGTGGAGAAGAAGAACGGGGAGCTCAGGAGCCTACGGCAGCGTGTCAGCCGCTCTGACAGCCAGGTGCGCAAGCTGCAGGAGAAGCTGGACGAGCTGCAGAGAGGGAGTGCGCTGCGCCCCAGCAGCCTGCCGGCCCCCGGCCGCGGTCAGTACCTGCCTCGGGCTCCCACTGCCCGTTCTTTAGGGGTCTTGCTCCGCTGGGGCTCTGGTAGTAGCTGGACCCTGTAGGCAGGGCCCAGGTCAGACAGTTGACCCCAGCAGCCAGAGGGCCTCTTTCTGTGGGGTCAGCTACTCGGCAAGTGGGCCCCCAATACTTAGTTTTCGCCTCGGATGGGGTAAGGTCAGCGTGTGCTGCACACCTCACAGACCTTATTCCTGGTGGGTTAGGATCTCCGTGGAAAGTCAGACAGAAACTGTTAGGAGACTGAGTCACAGGGAGGGTCTTTCAGTTCATGTTTTCATAAATACCTTTGGACTTAAGTCGTTTTGAACACTAGAAATAACAGCAGGACTTGAAATGTCTCATCAAGTAGCATACGTTCTGTAAAAGGTAAAACACTACAGAAGCATACAGGTGAGAATGCCCTTCGCCCCCACTCCCAAGTTTTGTTCCTGTGGGTGTGAAAATCTGGGGTGCGGTCTTTTAGGTCAGTCTCTCTGCCGTCCCCTGCATGCCTTTGTGCCTGCGCAAGTTCGTTGGGTCTGGTCTTCACGTGCTTATTGGCTGCTTTTTTGCTTCCGCCCTTTTACTGTTCAACACTTACAATAGCTGGTTTCTAGGTCGTCTTTCCGTATTGAGGATGGGATCTTTTCTTCCTTCTTTTAATCCTCAACCACGGATGTTTTCTCGTTGCTTTTAGAGAGAGAGGAAGGGAGAGAGAGAAAAATTGACATGAGAGAAACATGGATTGTTGCCTCCTGTACACACCTAAACTGGGTATCAAAGCCACAACCTTTCGGTTCTGGGGTGATGCTCCAGCCAGCCGAGCCACCAGGCCGGCGCGAGGAGGAGCTTTTGCCTGTTCCGGATAGGTGAGAAGCGTTTTTCGGCCACACCATGTATTCAGTCTGGATCAGCTTGTCTCCGGAGAGGTAACTAACTCACACTTCAGGAGGGAAGAGGCTCCTGTGGGGCGGGCTGCCCAGGGCCTCCTGGACCCCGGGGCAGCTGCAGCAGCGCGGCCCAGAGCCTCCTGTGCCTTTCCAAGCTCACCCTCAGGGCGGAGCCGCCACAGGTGAGCGCCACTAATGTCCAGGCCAGAGTGACCCACTGGCTTCTCCTGTCCCTTGTAAGCTGTTTTTTGTAGTTTCTTGATGTACTTTTTGGTCACTTTTTCTGTTCCTCTTGGTCAGGTGTCCCAAAGTTTGTTGCTGTTGCAGGTCTTTCCAAATAGCCAGCCTTCCACTCCATCAGTCAGGTCCGCGTTGTCGTTTCTGCCACGTTTACCCCTCACTTCTTTCTGCTTGTCTTCAGTTTCATTTTGCAGTGGTTCTGGCCCCTGGGCAGGGAAGCGTAGCTTACTCTTGTGCATGTCTGTTTCCTGACGCGGGGGGGGGGGGGGGGGGGGGGGGGGGGGGGGGGGGGGGGGGGTGTTGAGCCTCAGCCCTTCCCCCGTCCCCAGCCCCTGGGTGCAGGTCGGCCTGGTGCTGCTCGTGCTGCTGCTCACTCCCGAACCCTTCCTAGCCTCAGCCTCCCTGCCTCTCTAACCCAGGTTGGTTAGACGCCAGTTGACAGTTTCAAGTGGGTAGGTTGGGGGAGGGGAGCTAATTTGTTTGTAACTATTTAAAATGTTATTGCTTTAAATTCCAGTGATATGGCCTCTTAATCTTAAAGAGAGCAGCTTTTTAGAATCTTTTGAGATTTCTCTGTGGCTTAATCCATTGGGGGGTGATTTGTTTGTTTTTTTGTTTTTGTCTCATTGTGGTTTGAGAAGAAGTCAACAGATCTGTTTCCTTCTCTGCCCACTGTTGCTTGTTAATTCAAGGCCTGCTGTTGGAGGTGTATGTCCCTGACAGTTAGCCACACCGAAAACCCTTCATGTCCATTTAAAGTCTTGTTGCTTCATCTCCTTATTTCCAATCCTCTTACGTCCCTTTATTGTATGGTTATATTTCAATGCAGTCTGAGAGCCTTCTTTTTTTTATAATGATTGGTCTATCTATAGTTGTGGTTGTTGGTAGGTAAGGATTTGGGCCTGACGGTGTATCTTAGTTGTCAGTTTGGTGAGCCCTCTTGCTCCCTTTCCTGTTCTTCAGTGGATGTCTTTCCGCTTGTAGACGCCTCGGCTGAGCCTGTCTTCCAGTAAGTGCTGTGCCCTCCCCTCCCACCCTCCCCTCTTGGGCTGCCAGGGCCAGACCTGCTGTGGTCCTGGTGCCATATTCTCCGCCTCCCTCCACGCATCCGTAATTAGTTGTCAGTGTACATTTTATTGATTACTTCATTCACCACTACTTACTGTATCCATATTTCTCCCTTTTGTGGGGGAGATACTCAATGACTGTTTTGGAACTCATATGACAGAAAAATTTTCAGAGGAACTGAGAATGGGACCCTCCTTAGGTGCTGGTGCAGGGAGCCAGCACCCACGCCCTTACAGTTTTGTGCACACACCTGCTGTGGTGCAGTGGTCATGGGACTGCGTAAGGTCACCTGGAGAAACTGAGTAGCTGGGGAGGGGGCCGGCGCCCAGCTCGGAGCAGGCCATGTTTACAGATGTGCAACCCAAGAGGATCTGGAACGGAGACAGGAAAAGGGGGATCGTGGGCCGCAGGCCGGGGTGGGGGTAGGGCGTTCCAGACAGGAGGGTGCTCCGAGGCATGGGAGCCTGAGGGGAGGTGGTGTTTAGACAGCAGGCACGCTTGGTTGGGTTGGATACAGCTTTGATCAGAATGGATATGAGGTGACTGGACTCTGCCACGTGGGGTCACTGGCGACCGTAGTCTCCTTGGAGTGATGGGAGCAGAGCTGGATGGCGGGGAGCAGGGATGGGGCATTTGAAGAGGGTTAGCCATGAAAGGGAGTCACAGAAGTGGACGGCAGCCAAAGGGAGTGTGGCCGCAGTGGGGAAGTGCATCTGCAAGGTGGAAACAAGCCGGCAGGTGTCCATGCTGGGAGTGGGGATGGAGAGGCCAAGCAGGAGCGGCTGGGGGCCCTGGGAAGGGGAAGGGAGCCTGGGACTGAGGCTGCTCGCATGGGCCAAAGTGCCCTCTGCCTCCATGGAGGGCGGTGGCACAGGACTCCAGCGGCAGTGACAGGGGGAGAGGGTGCCCAGCATGGTCCCCACGGCCGGCCCGGGACTCCCACTGGATCTGTGGCCACTGCCTTCTGTCTGTCTTTGTCCTCCTCGAAACATTTGCTCTCTTGGTGGCTCTCAGTACTGTTAGGACTTTGCTGTCAATGAGGGGATCTTCTGATCTTTGCATACAGGTGTCATGTCGAAGGGGCTGTGTACGTGTTCATTCAGTTATCCTTGGCCAGTTCCTTTACTTTTGGACTGAGCAGCTGGGCCAGTGGGCCGTGGGTTCCAGGGTTCAGGGGTTGGTCCCAGCTCCTTTCTGGAAAGCTGGTGCTGATTGTCCTCCTCATAGGACTTGGTGACCTGTCCTCAAGTCTGCTCTAACTCTGGGTGTCATGACGTTTTAAAGCCTGGGACAGTTGTATCAGGGCACGTTGGTATTTCTGAGCCAGTGAGGACGAGCGTACTTCCCTATCCACTATTCCTATGTCACTTCCCTGCCTGCTGACACCCACCTTGCCGACTGCGGGGTGGGTGTTCATTCTGTCACATGTGAGTCAGCCATTGCCTCTGATTAATAATTTCATACTTGCTCCCCCAAAAATCTGTTTATTTTTCTCGTTTTATACATAGAATTTTTTTATCCTCACCCAAGGACATTTTTTTCTTTGCTCGTTTAGAGCAGGGGGAGGAGAGAGCAACACACACACACACACACACACACACACACACACTGATGCAGTAGGAGAAGTGTCGATAGGCCACCTTCTCCTTCACACCCCAACCGGGACCTGGACCTGCACCCTGTGCCCTGACCTGGTGACATCGAACCCACGACCTTTGGGTTCGGAGTCGATGCTCCATCCCACTGAGCCACACCAGCCAGGGCCTTATAATTCTTGAGTAAACCTGGAGTTTTAAAAACTTCATTGTGGGAAGTCTTGAACTCAAACAGAAGAGTGTAATAGTCCCTCCATGTTCATCTATGTTCCTACTTACTCTCTATTTTCCATTGATTACTTTTTAATTAAATTTTCTTAGGAAAATTTCAGATTTCCAGAAAATTCAGCAGACAGTTCAGAGACTTTCTCCTGCTCCCTCCCAGGTCTCCTCCGTTCTTCACATCTCACTTGCTGCCTGTGCTGGGGGCTCGTTCATCGCGAGTGGTGAACCACTGTGACACGTCGTCGTTAACTAAGGCTGTCATTTACGTGAAGGTTCACTGTTGCGTTTTGACAACCATCTTACGTGCCCACCGTCCCAGTACGGGACCATGCAGACCAGCCGAATGACCCCCAGGACCCCAGTGCTCCACCCACCCATCCCTCCACCCTACCCCGGCATCCAGGGACCCCTCCACTGGCTCTGCACTTGGCCTTCCCGTGAAGGCCATGCCAGGGAAGCACGGAGACACTGCAGATCCAAGTGCGGGCTCTTCCAAGTCGGCTTCTTTCACTGAGCGACGTGCATTTAAAGCTCCTCTGCATCTTTTTGTGGGGTAATAACTCATTTCATTTTTTTCCTTTTTTGTACTGAGTTAAAAAATATATTACAACAAATTTACCACCTCAGCCCTTTTCACGCATCCATTTCAGCGGTTGCTAACACACTCACGGGCTGTGTGGCTCTCACCACCGTCCCCCGCAGCGTACTTGTGACTCTGAGACTGTGACTCTCAGACCCCGACTCGCCCCCTCCCGCCCCCAGCAGCCGCTGTCTCCCCTCTCTGCTGTTGACGACCCCAAGCACCTCATGGAAGTGGGATCCTGCAGGACCTGTCCAAGCCCGGCTCCTTTGGCTTAGCGTAACGCCCTCCAGCATCACGCCGGCTGTGTGGCCTGTGTCGGAACCTCCTTCCTCTCTGGGGCCGAGGCCAGCTCCCTCGTGTGGAGGGACCACACCGCTCCTCCCTCCGTCCGTCCGTCCGTCCGTCCATCCGTCCATGGACACTGGGTGCCTCCATGCTGTCGCTGTGGTTTCTGATGCTGCTGTGAACGAGGGCGAGCAGGTGTCTCTTCCAGACCCTGGTTTCCGCTCTTCCAGTCTGTGTCCAGGAGCTGAAGTGCTGGGCCCTCGGGCAGTTCAGTTAGTTTTTGAGGACCCTCCATCCTGGTGTCCGCAGCGGCTGCCCCGTTGTCCATTCCCGCTGCCGCTGTGCGCAGGGTCCCCGCGTCCCCGACAGCAGGCGCTGTCTGGTTTTTGCAGTAAGCCCTCTTGGTGGATGTGAGATGCTGCCTCCCTGTGGTTGCTATGGTTTCAGTTTGGGACTCCCTGATGATCAGTTCTGGGGAGCCTGTGCTTATTGGCTGCTCGGGTATCTTCTTTGGGGAAATGTCTGTTTCACGTCTTTTGCCCATTTTTGATTCAGGTTGTTTGGTTTTTGTTTCTTAGTTTTAGGAGTTCTCAGTATATTTTGGGTATCATTCTTTTATCAAAAATATGATTCGCCAATATTTTCTGCCATTCTGTTGGTTGTCTCTTTATTCTGTGGATAGTGCCTTTTGATGTAAAGCTTTCTTAGGGTTTTCATGAAGTCTAATTTATCTGTTTTTAATTTTGTGACCTGTGCCTTTGGTGTCACATTCAAGAAATCATTGCCAAGCCCAGTGTTACGGAGGTTTTGTCCTGTGTCCTATGTTTTTGTCTGAGGATTTTTTTCAGGTCTTCGATCCACTTGGAGTTCATCACTGTTGTGTGGTGTCAGGTGAGGGCCCTGCGTCGGTCTTGTGCCTGCGAGTCTCCTGGGTTCCCAGCACCGTCAGTGGGAAAGACTGTCCCTCCCCAGCGATGGTCTCGGAGCCCTTTTCAGCCAGCATCTGACCATGTGTGCGAGGACTTGCCCCTGGGCTCTGCGCTCCGGGTCTTTCATTTCTCCCTGAAGGGCTTTGCAGCTCCCATTGGGTAGGTCTGTCGCTTCTCGGTGAGGTTGGTTCCTAAGGAAGCGTGCTTTTTGACGGTGCCGTAAATGGGCCATTTGTGACCCCTCTCCTTGTCAGTCTGCAGAAGCGCAGCTGGTTTGGGTGTGGACTTTGTGTCCGGCCCTCTTGGCTGGCTCCATTTACTAGCTCCGGCAGAATTCTTCTGTGGAGAACTGGGGTTTTCTTCATGTGAGATCATATCATCTACAAACAGAGGTGGTTTTCCTTCGTTCTGATGTGGATGCTTTTTATTTCTTTCCCCTGTACAATGGCTCTGGCCAGAACTTCCAGCACCGAATCGAGTGGAAGTGGCAAGAGTGGACGTCCTTGTCCTGTTCCCAGTCTTGGAGGAAAAGCTTCCCGTCTTGCACCGTTAAGTATGATGCCCACTGTGGGTTTTTCCTCTGGGGCCTTTATTGTGTTTGGGTTGTTCCCTCGTCCCTGTGTTATGGAATGCTTGTATCATGAAGGTGCTGAGTTTTGTCAAATGCTTTTTCCACATCAGTTGAGATGACCGGGGCTCCCCATCATTTTGTGGGCACAGCCTGCTACGTCCGTCCGTCCGTATTCGTGTGTGCGCTGAACGGGTGCCTTGCCTGCCAGGACCAAACCCCACGTGGTCATGGTGTGTAATCCCTTCAGTACGCCGCTGAATTCCATTTACTAGTGTTTCGCTGGGTACTTTTGCCTCGGTGGTTGTGGCGGATACCGGTCTGCAGCTTTTTTTCTTGCAGTGTCTTTGCGAGCATCTAGGATGAGTTAGGGAGTGTTTCCTCTTTCTCTCCTTTTTGAGAGGGTTTGAGGAAGGTTGGTATTAGTGCTTCTTTAGATGTTGGGTCTTGTCTTCGTGGGGAGGTTTTTTCATTACTGATTTTTACTAGTTGTAGGTCTGCTCGGACTGTTCATTTGTGGTTTAGTCCTGGTGGGTCTTGTGGGTCTAGAAACCTGCCCGTTGCACCGAGCTCATCCAGTGTTTGGTGTGCACCTGTTCATGGTGCTCCCTAGTACTTTTCATTTCTGTGGAAACGGTGATGTCCCCACTCTCGTTTCTGTTTTTAGTTGTTCGCGCCTTCTCTTTTTCTCCTTAGCCCATTAAGCTAAAGGGTTGTCAAGTTCGTTTATCTTTTTGAAGATATTTGGCCTGTTTTTTAATTAGATTGTTTATTATTGTTGACTTTTACTTCTTTGTGTATTTTGGATACAAGTTCTTTTTTTGAATTCATTATGTAATAATCATGACACAGTCTATTTTGCAAATTAAGTGTGTGAAATTGTATGAAATAGAAACAAGGGTCAGGAACATGAAATTTTCCAAAATGGGGGGCTGGGCCCGAGCAGAAGGCAGGACGGTGCGGAGGGCGACAGGAAGGGCTCTTTCTGGTAGACCCTTGACTCTGAGTCCATGGCTTGTCTTTTTTACTTTCTTCACAGTGTCTTTTTAGAACAGACTTTTCCTCCTTTTTTTGGAGACAGAGGGGAAGGAAGGGAAAAAGAGGGAGAGAAGCATCGATGGTTGCCTTCCGCCTGTTAGCACCCCGCAGTCCAGCTTACCAGTATTTTCTTGCATGGATTGTGCTTTTGGTGTTGAATCTGAAAACTCATTGCCAACTCCAAGGTCACATAGATTTTTTCCCTATGTTTCTTTAAGGAGTTTTGTCCTTTTTTTGTGACAGGTTGTTTTTCTAGCCCTAACCTGTGTACTTTTGATGTGCTTTCTTGCGTTCTTGACCTCAGGAACGAAGCTTCGCGTTTCTCACCGTTAAGGGTGATGTTAGCCTTAGTGTTTTCACACAAACGTTCTTTATCAAGTTGAGGAAGTTCCCCTTCTTTCCTAGTGTATTAAGACTTTTCATCAGAGAGGGGTGTTGGCTCTGCTAGAGACTTTTTCTGCATCTGTTGGGTGGTCCTGTGATGCATTGCCTCGGCTGACCGCGGAGCACTGAAGCGGCCGTGCGAGCTGGAGCAGGCCCACTGGCCGTGGCGCATCAGTAATCCCCTTTCACACACTGCTGGGCCCAGCTCACGGGTGCCCACGGGGGTCTTCGCATCCCTGCGCAGGGGGCGTGTTTGCGTGCGCGCCGTTCTCTTTTCTCGCGCTGTCCGTGTCTGGTTTGGGCATTAGGGTGGTGCTGGCCTCACAAGCATGAGCTGGGGCAAACTCTCCCTGCTTCTGCCTCCCAGAAGAGCCGGGAAAGAACTGGGTGCTGATTCAGGTCCCGCGGTAAATGCAGGCCTCGTCTCCCAGCTTCTCGGGGCACAGAGGGCCGCCCGCCCCTCACAGCGGGAGGCAGGTCCTCTCCAGGCTGTGGCTTGCAGCCCGCCCCACCTCTCCCCGAAGCAGATGCAGGCCTCTCGGGTCATCTCTTCCTCCTTGGGAGTCTGGCGCTGCGTGTCTTTCAAGGACGTGGTCAGTTCTTCACCTGAGTCAGTCCGGTTTGCGGGCGTGCAGTTGTTAACGTGCCCCTTTGTTGACCTGTTCACACGCACGGAATTAGCAGTGGTGACCCTCTTTCATTTGTCATATTGGTGCTCAGTGTTTTTACTTTTTTTTTAGTTAACTAGGCTACTAGGCTTTATCAATTTTATTGATCTTTTCCCCCCAAAAAAAACAACCTTTGATTTTGTTGATTTTCTCCAGTTTCCTGTTTTCAGTTTCATTGGTTTCTACTCTAATTTTTATATTCTGCTTGTTTTCAACTTATTCTTCTTTCTCTACTTTCCTAAGGTAAAAACTTAGATTATTAATTTTAGATACTTCTTTTTTTATTTTTCTTGGGACTTTCTCCTTGACTCACCTATTACTTAGGGCTGTCGTGTTGAATCTCCAAATACTTGAGTGATTTTCAACTCTCTTGCTATTGTGTATTTCTAGTTTAGTGTCACTGTGGTCTGAGAGCATTCCTCATGCAGTTTCCAGTCTGTTAAGTGGTGAAGGTAGGGTTAGGGCCCAGAATGTGAGCTGAGGAGAATGCATGTTCTGAAGTCGCTGGAGTGGAGTAGCTGCTAGGTCCTCCAGAGAGACAGCCAATGGGATGCATGCGTGCGTGTGTGCGTCTGTGTGTAGAGAGAGGCTTACGCGTGAGCAGAGCGTTATCTCGGGAACTGGCTTCCGCGATTGTGGACCGCAAGCTGGAGAGCCGGGAGAGCTGGTGGGTCCATGCAGCCCCTTTCTGAAGGCCTGAGAATTGGAAGGTGGGGTGAGTCCTGATCTGAGTCCGCAGGCCTGAGAGCCGGGCATACGGTGTCCTCGCAGAGAGCAGGTTCTCCTCCCCTGGGTTCCGCTCGGGCCCTTGGCACCCGCCCACTCAGAGGGGAGCCTCTGCTGTCTGCGCTTCTCCAGGTCTGATGGTGATCCCCTGGCACACCCTCCCGGGCACACACCCAGGACTAAGGTGTCCCCGGCCTTCTGGGTAGCCTCTCGGCCCAGTCAGGGGGACCCATGAAGCCGACCGCAGTGTCTGCAGATGTCAGTTATGCCCAGTGATGGACAGCGCCCTTGAGGTCAGCTGTGTCCTTGCCGCCTCCCTGCCCACGGGGCCTGCCTGATCTCGTCACCTGTGACAGTGGACTTGTCTGTTGTTGCTCCTCCGGTTCTTCAGTTTTGTCTCACATGTTTTGAGGCCCCGCGTTAGGGACAGAGACTGCAGGGATCAGTGTGTCTTCTTGGAGGGTTGACACCTGTGTTCCTCGTCCTGACAGGCGCAGCATCTGAGACTGACCAGCTGCGCTTTCGGTTTAAGTTGGCGCGGTGACGCTTTCTCCACGCCTTCACGTTCACCTGTGTCTTTGCAGCTGAAAGGGGGCTTCGTGCAGGCGACGGGACGGTGGGCCTTCCTTTCTGGTCTGCTCCCCAGTCCCCGTCCTTCAGTTGCTGTGCTGGGCCATTCTCCTCCAGCTGGCTGTGGCTGCAGTGGGGTTGGTGCCTGTCGTGTCTGTGGCTGCTTTCTCTCTGCTTTCGTTTTCTTCCTGTTCTTTCTGCCTTCTCTGGTTTTACTTGAGCATTTTATTTGATTTTATTCTCTCCCCTTTCTTAGTGTATTGATTATTTTTCTTTTTATGTTTTTTTAAAGATTTTATTTATTTTTAGACAGAGGGGAAAGGAAGGAGAAAGAGAAGGAGAGAAACATCAACTGTGGTTGCCTCTTGTGCACCCCCTACTGGGGACCTGGCCCACAAGCCAGGCCTGTGCCCTGACTGGGAATTGAACTGGCAGCATTTCAGAGTGTAGGACGATGCCCAACCCACTGAGCCACACCAGCCAGGGCCACCTACGCCCACTTTCAGATAGCACCGCACTGCTCTGTCTGTAGTGACAGTTCCTTGTGACAGAATACTTGCGGTTCCCCGCCCTTGTCCTTTATAAAATTGCTGTCATTCATTTCCCTGTCACACATGGTATAACCTCACCGTTACTATTATTAATTTGAACAAACGTTTACTTATTGGGTCAATTAAAATAAGAAAAAGGAAAGATTTTATTTTACTTTCACTTTTCCCTCTCCGGTGCTGTTCGCATGGACTCACATTTCCTACCTGTAGCATCTCCCTCCCCCTGAAGAGCCTCTCCCAGCGTTCCTTGCGGGGCCTGTCCGCTCTCAGCAAGCTCCCTCGGCTTCGTCTGAAAGAGCCTTCACTCCTCCGTTCGAAGGTGGTTTTCGTGGAGGTTGAGCTCTGCCTTCTCTTGCTTTTGGATGGGGACGTCGCTCTGGTGCTTGGGCCCCTGCCCCGAGGGTCAGTCTCTCCCCTCCTCCTTTCTCTCCGTCTGGTTTCTGCAGTTTGAATTGAATGCTTAGGCCTAGATTTGCTGGTGTTTACTGTGTTTAGTGTTTTCTGAACTTCTGGATCTGTGGTTCAGTGTCTGTCATTAATTTCAAAAAATTCTCAGCTGTTGTCGCTTCACGCATTTCTTCCTTTCTCCTCCTGTCATTCCACCGTGCGTGCGGATCGCTTTTGTGATTGCCCTGCAGGTCTCAGCGCTCTCTGGGGGATTTTCTATCCTTTTTTCTCTCTGCGTGTCAGTGGGAGGGTTTTCTGTGATGGATCTTGGAGTTCGCTGACCCCGCCCTCGGCCCCGCCCGCAGAGGCTCCCCTCCCTCTGGGGCCCTGTTTCATCTGCAGCGCTTCCTCTCTCCTGGCGCACCGCTCACCTGTCCTTGCCTGACGTCCACCCTTTGCGGTGGAGCCCTCAGCATATCAATCATAGTTATTTTGAGTTCCAGCTCTGATCATTTCAAGATCCGTGCTGCGCCTGAGCCAGGTTCTAATGCTGGCTCCGTCTCTTCAGACCATTTTTGTCGCCTTTCAGCACACCAAGGAGTTTTTGGGAAAGGTGGGCTTGACATGCCCGATAACAGAAACACTACAGTCAGTGGGCCTTCAGCTTGAGGTAGCACACTGACCTGGCCAGCAGCCGGCTGCAGCTGCAGCTCAGGCGCCAGGGGCTTCAGACCCTCTCGTGTCCTCATCTCTGCCCTTGGGGTCTCTCTGCCCCTTGGTGCTTTTCCACTGTAACTTGTGTTGGGCTGGACCCTGAGGACTGGTGTGGGGGTGGGAGCGCTCTGTCATCTTACAGTTAGGCACCAGCCTCTCATTGGCCTGTGCTCCTGGGCTGTGACCTCCGCTCGCTCGGTTTCTTCCCTTTCTTTCCTCCCCCTGGGGAGGTGAGAAGACAAAAGGGGCTGGAGCGGAGGTGCTGCAGCTCTGGGATGCCGTCCTCGCCGCAGAGCAGCCCTTTGTCGTGGAGAACACCGCAGGCTGGGTTCACGAGATGTCCTCCCCGCCCCAGCCCCCACCCCCACACACAGGAGCTGCTGTTTCGTTGGCTTCCTGCGGTGGGTTCCTGGGAGTGAAACCCGTGGCAGCCAGGACCCGATGACTGCAGCCCCCAGGAGCCTTGTCCGCGCTCGTCCGCGCTCAGCCTCAGCGCCGTGTCGGCTTTACCATCGAGTTCTTGCCAGTCCGTGTGTCTAGTAGTTTCTGCTCTGGGTGAGGACACTTTGGCCAATACGGTGGTAGCATGTCTCTCCAGATTTCGGGGAGACTTCTGGGACCCTACTTTTCTGATGGGTGCAAGAGTCATTGATTTTCAGTCTGTTCAGTGTTTCACTTGTAAGGTCGGGGTTGTGACTTGTAAGCCCTTTCACGTGTCAGGCTTGAACCTGGAAGCCCCCTCCGTGTTGTGTTTAATGCGGTTACTGCTGTCAACTTCAGTAATCAACCATCTCATCAGGTTCACTCAACTCTGACAGTGTTACGGTTTAGACTTTCGGGTTAACTAGGTAATCAACCGTAACACCGCGAATAATGACAGTTTGGTTGGCCTCCTTCTGCGTCTGCTCCCTTTCCTGTCCGCTGTCTCTCCCCGGGTGTGCGTGGCGCCTTCTCTGTAATGGGGGACACAGCGAGAGCCTCGCTGTCTCTTTGAAAGAACAGCTTCCCCCGTGTGCCGGGCCAGCAGGACCCAGACGGACCACCAGTGCCAGCTCGTATCCTCTTTGCCTGGGACGGCCAGGGCCCAGCAGGAGGTGGTGGCCGGCTGCCCCTCCCCTGCTAGGCTGTGCCGTCAGCGTCATTTCCAGTGTGCCGTGTTGGGGACACTTGTCACTAACACAAGCGATGTGAGGGTGGGGGAGCCAGGAAGGAGTCTGTCTGTAGGTCCCAGCAAGTGTTTCCTGTCGTGGGGGTCCAGGGCCCATCCGCGGACATGCTTGCTGGGAGACCAGAGCTGTCCCTGAGCGTCCACTTCTGAAGTCAAGAGGAGGGGTCAGCCATTGCTGCAGGAGACAGGTGGGAAGGGACCTGATCCCAGTGCAGCTCTTTGGAGAGAAGCAGCTTTCCTGTGTGCCTGGCTGCAGCGCCTCTTCCCTGTCGGTGGAAGCAGCCGAGGTTGCAGGTCCCCCTCCTTGCTCCACATGGGATACGTGACCTTTCCGGCCTGACCAGCCTTCACAAAACGCAACTTGATCTCCCCTCCCAGCTCTGAGACTCCGGGTCCGCCTTTGTCTGGTCCTGTTCTCGGAGGAGTCCTCTTTGGAGGGAACTACAGCTCCCAGAATGCCTTCTGCAGGTCTGGCGTTCACTTCCTGCCGCTCTCCAGCAGCCAGGTGCAAACATTTCCCGTCAATTGGCAGAAAACAACCTTGAAGAACCTTGGAGGTGTCGGAGTTTAGAAAATTTAGGGATGGGTAAGCTTTCTTTCACTGTCTTGGGCCAAAAAACAAAAATTTAAATTTCCTGCAGAAAATTTAATTTTTTTGCATTTTGGTTAAGATTTTAATAAAAGAAAAATGAAATCAGAAAATATGCATAGAAAAGCCTGTCAGATTTACACAAAGAGACTGAAAGTGGCAAATAGGCTCAATCCCTTGTTATACTTTCTATTTCTTTGACTTTTAAATTCATCTTATTTTTATTTTTCTAATGAAGCGTAATTTACACAGATCTTAAGGCATTAGTTTAATGGAATTGGACAGGCTCCCCGACGTCTGCATTTTAGGATTAACTTACGGGGCCTCCTCCTGCTCAGAGCTTTGGTGAGACCGAGGAGAGACCTGGCCGAGGAGCTGCCAGCAACCCCGCGGGCAGCCAGGCAGGTTGGTCCGGTGGAGGAACTGGGTCGCTGCTGCTGGGGGCATAGAACCCACCTGCCCGCTGCCGACTGCTCGCTGCCAGCCCTGGCGTGCTCTCCAGAGGAAAGTCCCTTAGAGCTGCGAGCACCCAGCAGCCTGCCAGGAGGGCCAGACGTGCAGCGCTTCTCAGAGCGGTCGGGGCCGTAGGGCAGGCGCGGCCCTGCAGGGTCCAGCCCTGGGTACTGGCCTGTAAACCTCGGCCGGCCGCACACAGCAGCTTCTGACCTTTGTGTCCAGTTGGGTGTCACTCTTGCTACTCAGAGTGTCTCTTCTGGCCTTTACAACGAGTCATTTTAGGGTTTCCTAGTCATTCACAACATACTGCCCAATAAACACTGCTTCTTCCCTTCCTTTCTTTCGTGTAATGCGGCTGGGTGTGTGTGGAGTCTACCCAGTGAGTGCTGTGGCCTCAGAAGCAGATGATCCCTAATGGCCGCCCTGTGTCCAGAGGCACAGGATGGACTTGGACGTGTGCAGGCCCCACCCACCTGGCACACCTGTTCTGGCCATGGCAGAGGTGATTCACAGGCACCTGTGTGACCAAGGGGCTCCAGACAGGTTTGTCCGATGGAGCAGGCCAGGTGCTCAGCAGTGCCCCTGCCTGCTCCTCTGGAAACACCTGCTCACCTTGGTTCACGTGCAGGTGACCTCTCTGAGCCCGCCTCTCTCAGGTGGACACTCCTCCCATCCTGGGGCAGTGTCCATCCTTGGATGTGTGGCCCACACTTTCACCCTGATGTTGCTGATCCCCTATCACCCCCACCCTCCTCCTGCCCCCATCCTTCTTTCTAACCCCCAGTGCTCCGAGCCTCACTCCCCCTGTGCCAGTTCCGGTGACTGTCCTCTGGGCCCCATCCCCAGGCCTGCTCAGTCTCCCACCCCACAAGGCCTGGTTACGGTTTGCACACCCTCTCCTCCCCTCCAGGCCTCCTCTCCTCTGCCGAGCCCCCCACAGTGCAGTGCCCGCTTGGTGGGCCTTCACTCAGACTTGGCCGGTGCCATTGTCCCGGAGCAAAGAAGGGACAGGTGTGACTAGTCGAACAGTCAGTCCACTGGCCAGCCCTGCTGTCTTGTACCAAGACCCTGCGGTAGCACCCTGCGGCATAAAAGCTCGGCGCCACTGGTTTGGATCTCCCAGGGTGGGCCGGGGTCTGCGTTTGCCAGCCTGACTCTGCCGCAGCCCCTGCACCTGTCCTGCCTGTTCTGCCTGCTCCATAGGAGCAGCTGGGGCCTTTCCCTCCTGAACCCTCCCTGAGCACCTGCTCCAACCTGTGCTCCTGCCTTACCTCTCTGCCTTGTGACATCATTTTGGGGGAAGTGCACAAACCTCTTGCCTACTGGCAGGTGCGGACAGGGGTGAAACCCCTCAGACCCATCTTTGGCTGGTACAGGAGTTCCTGCAAGTCCTGGCCCCCTGGAGGTGGGGGTCAGCCCAGTCAGACTTCACCGGGACCCCCTCACATAAGCCCAGTTGTCAGCAGGCACTGAAGCCACGGTGGGCCAGCCCCCACCTGCATACCACACACAGGTGTCCCTGTGTCACTGCATACCAGGGACAGAACAGATGCCTGCTCGCTGAGAAACCTGGCTGTAGGCAGCCGGTTCCTCTGGACATGCTGTGAGCCAGCCATTGGGTCAGGACGTGGAGGACGTGCGTGGTGGCCACAGCCTTCTCCCGGCTCTAAGAGGGAATGGGGGGAGGGGAGCACAGGCTGGACCTGGGGAAGGACCAAGGTGCGCAGGGCCATGCTGAGACCCCCCTCAGCCCTCACCAGGCCCTCCAGGCACCCTGTGCCGTGAGGCCAAGGCTGTGGCCAGCCCCTGGACAGGACAGCCAGGGTCGAGGGCATGTGACTCACGCTGGAGGCTGCTGTTTTCGTGTGAACACATCTATAGAAATTGGGATAGTTTACCCCCAAATCAATATTTCTGGCTTTCCTCAAAACACCAGGGGATCTGCAGCAGAGGATCCTCATCCCTGTGGGGCACTGTCGACTGGTGTGGACCAAGGCCCTGGGGGCTGGACTGCTCCCTGATGCGCCCACTCTGGGCCCAGTGTCACCCGGCCACTTGTGTCCCCCTGCTGTGCTGCTGGGACACAGCAGGTCCAGAGAAAGGGCGTTTCGGTCTCTGGTTGCTTTTTGTTTTTTGTTTGTTTTCTGGACATTTCGTCTCGTAACGTTTTTACTGAGGCATGATTTACGTGACTGAAACAGCCTCCAACTCCGTGCGCCCACACCGTCCTGCGGTTCTGCCGGTTCCCCGGGTTCGCCCCTTCTCAGATCTCATGCCAGTGGAGTCAGGACTCCTACATTTTTGTGGCTGGCTGCTTTTTTGCAGCATAGTGCTTTCGAGAGACATCTGACAGTGTTTTAATTGCTACTCTTGTTGCAGCGTGACCGGGCCGTGCAGCGGACGCTCTGTTCCTTGCAGGTTTTCTCTGACCACTTAACGGTCCGTTCCCAGGAGTCTTCTGCAGGAACCGTAGAAGAACGAGTGCTGTCTAGGGTTCGTCTACAGCGTTCCGCGCGCATCAGTCAGACGCCCTCACCGGCGCGCTGCGTGTCCTGTCACCGGTGTTTCCTTCCGTTTCTCCCTCTGGCGTCTGTGTCTCCTGGCGATCTCTGCCGCCCCCGCGCTGGGCCGCGCACCTCCGCCTCCCGAAGGGCCTCTGTGCCTCCTCGGTGCGTTTCCGCTCGAACCCCGTTTCACCTGACAGGCCCTTCCTGCGCGCCTGCCCCGCCGTCTGAAACGCCCCCCCCCCGCCCCCGCCCCCGCCCCTGTCACTGTATTCGGTGCCTCCCTCGTTCACGGCGGAGGAGTTGAGGGTCTTGCTCGCTCACCCCCGGGAAAGCTTTCTCCTGTTGAGCAACTTTGGGTGCAGCTGGTCTCAGTTCTGCCTTATCGTTTACATCGTGTCTGCCGTGTTTTGCCCTTAAAGTGAAGTCTCCCCTGTGGGTTCTGTCTCTTGGTTTGCCAGCCTCGGTGACGGGACTCTCGTGATGGGCCACGAGCCTGCTGCCTCACCCCGCCCCCTCCCCTCGGCCGAGCACCGCGCCTGCGCATTTGGGGCACCCGCCCCGCCCCCGGGACCCAGGCCGGTGCTTGCGTTGCTGAGGATTGTGTGCGGGACATAGGCTCTGATTCCTTCCGCCGTCACTTCTCGTCTCTCGGCGCAGGGTGCCTTCTCCTCACGTCCTCGGGGACAGTTCACAGGAACGGTGCTCCCTGGGGGTGGAGACTGTCCACGATACAAGGTCACGTGTAACCTAGAATTTTCTAAGAGCCGCGCCAAAAAGGAGGGGAGAAGCAGGTGAAATGACCATCATAACATGCTGTTTAACCCAGTGCCATCGTTTCCACGTGCAGCCCAGCTGCACCTAACACCACTAAGGGGTTTGGGGTCCTTTTTCTGGGACCAGGTTTTGGGATGCCACGTGCCGCACACCTGAAGCTCGCCTCAGTGGACCGGCCGTGTTCCCAGTGCCTACCTGTGTCCACCCGCTGCTGTGTGGGCGGCACAGGTCTGTGACCCGCCTGTCAGGAAAGGCATGGTAGCTGTCAAATCCGTGGCTCGCTTTCTGTCCCTGCGTCTTCAGGTGTGGCACCAGGGTCTCCCGCCATGGAAGTCCCTGTGGGCTCTGCGTCCGCCCCCATCCAGGCGTCCTGCGCGTGGGGTCAGGCCAGGTGGCCACACTCCTCAGCCCGGCACTTCTGGGGTCCTGCGCGTGTCGGCGAGCGTCCGTGCCGGGCAGCCAGCTCTGTGTTGTCTGGACGGCCCCGTTTGTGTATTCATCCCGTGAAGGGCTTTGGGCTGTTTCCACATTTGGGCTGCTGCTGGGACCACGCGTGCGCGGTGCTGTGTGTGGACGTGTGTTTTCGGGTCTCAGGTGTCCTCAGTGCAGGGTCCTGGCTCCTACTCAGCCTGGGGGGTCCCTCCAGGATTCTTCCCACCACGGGCTCTGACCGCCGCTCCACACTGCACAGGCCCTCAGCAGGCCTGACTCCAGGAAGCCGGAGGTGTGCAAAGAGTGTGCTGGTGCTGCCGCCCTGAGCCCGACAGGAGTCTGCGCGTGCGAGGCCCCCGAGGCGTCATCACTCTCTGTGTGCAAGACGGTGGTCTCCATTCTCCCTGAAGAGCCTGGGCTTGCACCGTCCTGCTGCCTGGTGCTGCCATCAGAGGGTCAGGCTTCAGACCGCCCAGCTCCTCGTCTGGCATGTCAATTGGCGGCAGCCTGTCTTCTCAGTGGTTCAGGCTGTAAACTCCCAGTCACCTCCCTCCCTCCCTCCCAGGTTCTACACCTGCGGCCTCCCGCCCGCTGCCCTCCACCACCAGATGCTTCCTGTGGCTGCACCCCCTCTGCTCTGCCAGCCTGCCAGCCTGGTCTCAGCCCTGCTCAGGCCTCCAAAGGGCTCTGTTTTCTGCTCAGAGTCAGGGCTAGAGCCCTCCCCGGCCAGGCCAGCTGGCCCAGGCCCACACCCCTGTGCTGTGGCCCACCTGCCAGTCCACTCTCCTCGGGGGTGGCCTCCACACACTCCTTGGGGGGGCAGCAGCCTTGCCCACCAGCCCCCACTTCCCTTTCTGGCTTATCACCTAATGCACAGTAAATTCTGCCTCTTTTCCTTAGTTCTTTGTGCGTGGCGGGTCTCCCCTTGCTGGAAGGTATGGGCACAGGCTGGGCAGCAGCGTTTGTCCCTTGCAGCTTCGGGGCTGGTGCTGTCTGCCTCCTGGGGCTGAGCGGATGGATGGGGAGGTCAGGACAGCAGGCCGCTCACAAATGGGCAGCAGCTTCCGCTAGTCTGGACTCTTGATTCTGAGGCTTTGATGCCTTACCTGCATCAAAGACTCTTACTGACATCCCAGTGCAGATTCTTGTCTAATTATGAACATTTTATCAGCCACCCCTTGCTCACCCTCTGCAGGCGACCTACAAAGGCAGCACTGAAGCGGGGAGCGAGTGGGGGAGGAAGGGCTCTCACCCCCACTCCGGCCAGACCACCGCCCTGCCCCCTGTGGGCCTGGGGCTGCCACCAGCCTGGACACACGGCCTCCTCCTCGGTCCCTGTTGTTTCAGCTGAGGTTGGATGCCGCCCCACCTCCAGAACGCTTCGACTCCCTTCCTCCTGGGCATTATTCTCCCGGACTGCTTCCTGTTTGCAGCTGGAGGTTGTGTCATCTCAGAGGTGGAGATGCTTCCGGAACTCCTGTCCTTCCGTGTGTCTCGTTCTCCCTTCTGTCCGGGAACTGCTGCGTTCTGACTCTCAGTCTGCAAGACGACGTTTTCTTATCGTTTGGCCTCTTTCTCCCTTCTCAACAGGCGGCTGGTGGCATGTTCACGGTCCGCGGGGTCCGCCGTAATGGCGGCATGTGCCCGTAGAGTGTGTTCACACAAGGCTCAGCAGGGCTCCATCAGCAGGAGACCAGGGGACATGGAGCCACTGACTGTCTCTCCCGTTTGTCCTCAGAGCCCCCCAAGATGAACCCAGTGGTGGAGCCGCTGTCCTGGATGCTGGGCACCTGGCTGTCGGACCCGCCGGGCGCCGGGACCTTCCCGACGCTGCAGCCCTTCCAGTACCTGGAGGAGGTGCACATCTCCCACGTGGGCCAGCCCATGCTCAACTTCTCGTAAGTGCACGTGGGCCTCCGGAGGACGACGGGTGGGACGAGCGTGTCCCAGAGGCGCCCTCCTCCTCCACTGAGCCCCTGCTGGGCACACAGTGGGCGGAAGGGGACTGTCCAGCTCACCTGTGTGTGGGGCGGTGCCGGGCTGGCAAGACCGCGGCCTGTTTCCCCAAACACGGAGATAAGTGCTTATGCCCAGCTTCCTCCACCCACCCACCCACTCCGAAATTACTGGAAAGGAGAGGGCTGAGCTTCCTCGTCGACACCCCTCCGAGCTAGTCGAGGCCTCTGAGGGGCTGTCATGTGGTGCTGAGACTCCCACTGGACACCAAAGCCACAGTCGTCCGAGGCCAGAGCTGCAGGGGCGCCAGCCCTGCCCGCAGTCGGAGAGCAGTGCTGCTTTTAGGGGGCAGGACATGGGTGGGGGCTGAGAATATGTGTATTTTTAATTACAGAAGTAACACTCAGGTTTTAGGTAAAACCGTAAAGCCGTTGTTTAAATACATAAAACAAAAAGCAAAACTCTCTCTTTCCCCCTTCTGCACTGTACGAGTTACAGATTAAGAATGTCATTAAATTAATTTGAGACTGTTTGTGTCATGCCTAGTGGCTTCAGGATTTAGAAGATACTGCTTTAAAAAACGTTATCTTGCTCCAGCTGAGCAGCTCAGTTGGCCGGAGCATCGTCCCACACACCAAGATGTCGCGGATTCGACCCTTGTCAGGGCACGTACGGGGGAAACCGGTCGGTGTTTTTCTCTCTCATCCATCAGGTTTCCCTCTCCCCCACTCCCTCTGAAATCGATAAACAGATTCTTGGGTGAAGTTTTTTTGTTTTTGTTTTTAACTTTATCTCATGCTTTTCTGTCATCTTCTCCATTTTTTTAATCCTCACCTGAGGATATGTTTATTGATTTTAGAGAAAGAGGAAGGGGAAAGAGAGAGAGAATCGTCTGTGTGAGAGAGAAGCATTGGTTGGTTGCCGCCTCCGCATGCTCCAGCCAGGGGCTGAACCCGCAGCCCTCCGGTACATGGGATGGCCTCCAGCTATCGAGCCGTCCAGCCAGGGTTTTGCGTTGTTGTTGACCAAATGGATAAGGGCGAAGCAGTGTCCCGCGCATAACATGGAAGGGGGCAGCTCCGGATAACGCAAAGCAACCCACCATGTAAAGCGTTCTTTTTAAACAGAGGGTACAACCTGCAGAGAATTTTGCGACTGGCCTTAAAAACTAGAATACAGCAGGAAGTGCACGTTTCGGTAAATGCAGTGGTGGTGTTAGGGTATGACCTTGAGCCCATTTCTCATCGGGAGTCAGGGCAGAGAGAGGGCCTGGGCTGCAGCCGCCAGCACTGACCTGTCAGGAGCGACCTGGGTGGGGCGGACTCCGGCGGCCGCTCACAGTGCTGGGGGCCCTGGTAGGGCCTGAGGCCTGTCGGCACAGCTGCCTTCGACCACCGTGAGCTTGCATCACGGCATAGGCAGGTTGGCACGGAGCAGAGTCCCAACTCGGGGCCTCTTCTGTGTCCTGCCTTCGGGTGTGTAGGGGGTCTGAGGTGAGATGGTAGCTCATGGGAGGGCAGGTGTCGGGCTGGGGTTTTACCTGCCAGTGCTAAGGCCTGAGGCGTGTCGGGGGCAGGGGCTGGCAGGGCCTTGGGGAGGGGCCCTGGGTTGTAAGGGACAAGCCGCTGTCCTGCAGATACAGACGAGCTCGGCGGAGTGGCTTGTGGGGAGGTTCCAGGGAGTGTGTCCAGGCGCAGGCAGAAGCTCTGCTGCACCTGGTGGCCGAAGGCTGTGCACACGGTCACCCGAGTGTCCAGCAGTGTTGTCTGAACACCGTGTGTTTCCGTGCACACGAGAGGCATGTTCCCTTGTGCTCAGTGGGGGCCTTGTAAAGCAAGGGGCGGCCATAGAGCCTGTGCTGAGGGCCATGCATCCCTGCGTGCACCCTGCCCTTACCCCCGGTTCCTGTGCAGGTTCAACGCCTTCCACCCGGACACACGGAAGCCCATGCACAGGGAGTGTGGCTTCATCCGGCTGGAGCCCGACACCAACAAGGTGGCCTTCGTCAGTGCCCAAAACACAGGTACCCGCTGTCGGCTGGCCAGGTGCCCCTGAAGAGGCAGCCTTCACCCACATACTCTCAGTCACTCCAGGGTCCCTGCTTGCTGGTCCTGGGGGTGCCTTTCAGGGTGGGAGCGGCCAGGTAGGGTCCCCAGGAGGTAGGAGTGCTGTGGGAGTGTCCTGCGAAGATGGGCTCACCTGTTTTTGCTCGAGTTCCTCTGGGGACAGCAGCTCCCAGCTCCCACCCCCGTGCTGCACTCAGGACTTAGCGGTGGGGGAGAGCTAGACAGGGGGTGCACTGTCCCGCCAACAGGTCTGTCTGGGAGTCTGCTGTGCCCCCAGAGGGAAGTCGTCCACAAGTAGCTTCCCAGTTCATCAGTTAGAAATTACTCAGAACCCACCTGTCGACCTTTACCTGCCCACTGGCCCAGGTTAGACTCACTCCCTGGAAGCACGTGGATGATCAGGACCAGCCCAACCTGGAGTGGAGCTGCCCAGGGCGTTGCTGGGCTGGAAGTCAGAGGGCACCGGAGGGATATCCATTCCCCTGGCCACTCCTCCCTCCACTCAGACCCAAGGGACCTGCTGGGTGGGGGGCGGGGGCTTGGAGTCAGAGTGTCCCTGACTCCGCAGGGCCACCCCCTGTGGGTCACCTGCCCCAGCTGTAAGAGGGCTCGTGTCTTTTCCCTCTTTAGACCCAGGAGGGTCACTGCAGGCAAGGGGCCTTGTGGGCTTGATGGCTGCAGAGGCCAGCCCTGGTGCACCTAGGGTGCAAAGGTGGTCGCAGGAGCGGGGCCACCGAGAGCCCAGGTCAGACCGCGGTAGGCTGACCGACGGACCCCCTTGCAGGCATCGTTGAGGTGGAGGAGGGTGAGGTGAACGGGCAGGAGCTGCGCATCGCGTCCCACTCCATCGCCAGGATCTCCTTCGCCAAGGAGCCCCACGTGCAGCAGGTGAGCCCTCGATGCGGCCCGGCCCCAAGGCGCGGCCCCCGGCACACTTGTCCTTGCCAGCGGGCCGCACGGAAGCGTTCCGGCTTCCGGCTTCCGTCTTTGTCGTGGGGACCTGACTGGCACATCGCCTTCCTCACTTCTTACATGCGCCTGAGCAGGTCCTTGTCGGGGTGTGTGTGTCGCAAACACCCTTTCACATGTGTGTCGTCCGCCTGTGCAGACATACCCACGTCTGCGAGGTAAGTTCCTCCCCGTCGAGGGGCTGGGTCCGAGGGCAGGTGCTTTTTGGCTGCTGGTGGACACGGAGCGTGGCACATGCTCAGACTGGAGCGCTGCAGAGAAGGCTGGTGCAGCCCCTGCGCCGGGCGACGTGCGGATTTGTGAGGCAGCCACGTTCATCAACAAACGTTGATGGACGCTGAAACTCCTTTTCCCAGTGAAGGTGTCCCCGCCGGCATTGCCTGAGTGCCTGGCTCCCGACGCCCTGTGGATGGACGTGCTGCCCGCTCGTGCTCACGGTGCTGCCGGGTGTGACACAGAGGAGGGGGCGTCTTTTTTTAACTATATTTTATTGTTTGTGCTGTTACAGTTGTCCCAGTTTTTCCCCCTTTGCCTCTCTTTGCCCTGTATCTCACTCCCTCCAGCATCCCCCCCCCGTAGTTCATGTCCATGGGTCATGCATGTGAGTTCTTTGGCTTCTCCGCTTCCCACACTATTCTTACC